>UCOM01003523.1:0-17260 GCA_900474385.1 Ormyrus pomaceus | reverse complement strand
GAGAATGAATAAATTTTCGGCGGCGGAGAGCGCGCCGCGCGGCTCTTTAAAAAAAGATTGCCCGCTTCCGCGCGAGAGCCTACTTCGGCTTCTTTTTGCGAAATGACTTTGCGCGCAGTCCATGATTTCGGCGCGCCAGCTGTGCCGCCGCCGCCGCGCGTCGAAACGAAAAACGTCGAATGTGGCGTTCGTGACGCTCGTATGGAGATTTTTTTTAAGCGCGACCGCCCGCGGGATTTCTCGCTTTTTTTAAGCGTGTCTCGGCGGAAAATCCGAAGCTACCGGGGTCAGACTGCGGCTTTCTTTGGCGGGCGATCGTTATTTGTAGCACTGTTAAGTCTAATGGGCACCGTGTTCTGTGTTATTTCACCGATGATTTGCTTTCTAAATATGCAGAAAAAGGCAGTTGCTCTGGATATCGTCTATCCGCTGTTGCGCCTAAATTAGAAACTTGTTAAATATTTCATCCATTTGACAATCCGTGTCATCTTAAATTCTAGTATAATTAAACTTTAATGAATTTTAATTGTATGAATTTATTACAGCTATAAGTTAAATCGCACAAGTGGTTAAGTTACATTACCTTATGATTACGGCTCAGTAGCTGCATGAAATAAGAACGGATCTTTTATGGAAATCGCGTATAAGCGGAGCCGTTATATTTGGAATAGTGCCACAGTTCCCTTCCGTTTCATGAACTTAAATAATGCCCTGACAATTGAGCTGACAGTTTGCTTTATCAACCATTTTTATAAAAGCATTATACAGGCATTGACTTATTGACCCGATAAAAATTCATTATATTATATTGTTCAAAAGTAATGCAGATATGCAGAAATTAATGCAAAACATTAAGGCATTCGAGAACATTATGTGAACAGCATTTAGAAGCTAATGTTCAAGTAAATTTGTACACACAAATTAATTAGTATGTAAATCCACTTTAAAGCTAACGCAACCCTTCCATGTCCTTGTACAAATTGCATTCTCGGTAACATACTTAAAATGTTAAGTACCCGACTAAAAATAATGAAACGGAGAAAGGGGGGAGTTTAATTTTTTTTGCCAAATTTTCAAAAGAACGCGCCGTCGCACAAAGGTACTCCCCAGCAACTGGCGTTCATAAACTCGCAGCTCCGTCGCTCCGGAGTAAACAAAGCGGCCGGTTGAATCGAGGAAATCGAGCCGAAAATTTCCATCTCGAATTTGGACAGACGTCGTTAATCAGACGGCCGTTATGCCGGTATCAATGGCCGATCGGCACGCGCGTTTATTTTCCCGTCGAGCTCCTCTGCACACCAGGTCCCCCCGCGCGAATGGACAGGAAGAACGGAGAGCGCGAGAGCCCGAATCTCGAGAGCGTCCGTCCGTCCGCTAAACGTTCCATTTACACGAAACAATTATCCCGCCTCTGTTCTGACCCTTCCTCTCCTCTCCACCTCCAGCGATCCGCTCTTCCGGAAATCCCTGAGGCAAGCGCGCGCGTCGCTTCGCCGATAGGCTCGTAAACTTGCCGGTCGGCCGCCGCCGCCGCCGTCGCTGCTGCTGCTGTTGGCTTGTCCATATAGCTGCGAAATTGGCTACGGGAGCCGAAAGAGTGTGGGTGCATGTACGTTGTCGCTTCCGAGGATTTACCGGACGATTTTCTTGTTCTTGTTTTTGTAATATCGATTTCGCTGGCTCAGGCTTTTTTTTTCGAGCCCCGCGCCGCGGCCTGCACGGCGCGCCTTTCATTTTTAGCCGCCCCCCGCCGGGATAAAAGCCTGGCACGCGCGATTTCGTTTTTTGCCCTCCCCCGAATTTTGGACCACGGCTCGCTTAAGTGCTAAATTTTGGGGCTATTGAGTTAAGTGGGAGGGCTTGGAAATTTGCTGAAACGGAGATTGCGCGCGAGGATATTTTTATGTAAAACAAGTTTTTTTAAAATTAATCTATTGATACTGCAGCGGACTCTTGGAAGATTACGCAATTGTATTTTGCATTTTCAAAAAAAAACTTATTTTTAAAAGACTAATTTTCATTGAACATGAAAATTGTTTACAATTTTATTAGCAACCGAAATTGGAAAATTTGTATCACATATTTCTCCAACTCCAGATTTATTTGTTGCTTTGTATATTTTTATTCTTTAAAACAGTGAGTGGAATTTTTAGTATTGCCGTTTTATTCTATTTTTTCCAACTTTATTAGTTGTTTCGTAAAACGTGAGTGAAAACATTTTCTCATTGTTGCTGGAATGTCTTGAAATACTTTTCTAAATTAAATTCTCTTGCTACGAGGGAAGATTTTGCGGGTGATGCGATTCCATGCTTGCATTTTCGTGTATTTAAAGCTTAAATTCGTATTATACCACAGCTACTAAACAGCATATTGGCGTAACAGCGTATTAACTTTTAAATAAAAATAATAATTTACAATGTACGTATAGACTAAGTAGATAGTGAACATTGATGAAATCATTTAAAGTCTTATCTTTCAGGGCTTTGATAAATCACCTGTTCGTACTTCAGTATTTTTCATTAGATTAAAAGTTGTCCTAATTAAAATTTAATTTGATGAGGGGATAATATTTCTATTAATTTAGCTAAACCGATATTGATCACCTTGGAATAAAAACTTTATTTTATTTCACAAATTAATTAAGCCGTAATTTTTAAGAAAAAATCGTTAAAAGAAATCGCCAAACCATCAAAACGTGCTCTGTCCATTTTAATAAAAGCATGTATAGACCAATCGAGAATTTATCATCGGCAAGTGAATCTTTAAGTTGGCACGAGCTTCCGCACTCGCTTGGACCTGTACACGCCGAAGATTCGATTGCGAGCAGACCGTCGGCAAATATATTTCGCGAAAACGGTGCCGTTCGTTTGCAGGTCTCGGCTTCGACACTTCGTAACAGCTCGCCGCTGAAAATTATGCCCAATAAAATGAACTATCGGCGAGAGCGCGATCGAGCGACGGCGGTAATAAAAAAATTCCACTGTACGTGTACAAGCGCTTCAATAACGTGAAAATTGCCTCGGCGGAGGGAGAGGGGGGGCCCGCGGCGTATAAAAAAAAGGGAGGCGAGAAAAAAGCGAGCGAGCGGATGAAAAAGCGCAGGAGAATCTTCTTCAGGTCGCTCGCGCCGGAATCGATCAGGCCGGCAGCAGCGGCTCCTACGCGCGATTAATCCAACGTCAGCTGACGCGCTCCTCTCTCTCTCTCTCTCTCCCTTTCTCTGCTTTTGGCGAAAAGGCAGGATGTACGTCTGCATGTACCAAGCGGCTCGTCTGTGTGCTCTCTGCGTTTCTCGATTTCCCCCCGAAGTCGGAATTCTCTCGCGTTTACACAGCGAAAAAGGATCATATACCTGTTGCAGGTTTATCGACAGCGTGCAGCTGCCGTCGCCGCCGCCGCCGCCGCCGCCGCCGCCGCCGCTGCGAGGGAGCAGCAGCAGTTCGCAAATTTGCCAAAGGATCTTTGCGGCGAGAGGTCGCGAAAATATATAGACCGTCCTCCCGCTCTCTTTCGCTGCTTTTGGCACGCGGAATATCACGCGAATGAAAGGGTTAATGCCGGGGTTATCTCTCTCTCTCTCTCTCTCTCTCTCTCTCTCTCTCTCTCTCTCTCTCTCTCTCCGTCTCTCTCGCCGCTATGCAAGCTGTTTTAAGGAGCAGATTAATCGCCCTGGGGAAAGCGAGAATTGAAATGAGATTTGGAAAATTATTATGCGGACGAACCTGATTTATTGAAGTTTACTGGGAGTTTAATTGGAAGGGGTAGCCTTGTAAGTTGATAGTTCATCTTATTTGATATTTAATAGGGGAATAAGAAAATTGGCACGGAGAGTTTGAGTGATTATCAAATATTTATCTAAGCGTTTTTTTCAGAAAATTATTATGAAAACTCCCAAAAGGAAATAAATCAGTTAAAATATGCTGTTTCTGTTGCTAATTAGTGTTCAAGATTCCACTGACTCGTCTTCTGGATGGCAAATTATGCGGCATTCGCTTCGTCTCTAAAATTTATGAATAATACATTTTCAAGCGGATGAAGCGTACTTTTATGCAAAAGATTAATAAGCTAATAATAGAAATTTAAAAGCTTTTTAATACATATATATCTACTTCCCTTCACGTTTTACAGAAAGATTAGGGAAAATTTTCTACCAGATGAGAACGAGAGAAGAATTTTAATAGCGAGTTTTTAGAAATAAAGAGGAATTAAGTTGGCTTAGCACCAACTCCCAGTCTAATATAAAAATAATGAGAAAAATTTCTTGCAAATGAGATGATAAGTACGCGAGTTAAAGTAGATGAAGTAAATGAAATATTTTTCTTTGTGAAAATAAACAATGCATATGTTAACTTTAACTGCAAGTGCTTGATTTTTTCGACACAAACTTATTTTAAAGATATTTTAGACTTCAAGAAAATACAATAATATTTCATAATAATATAAATTACGTAAATAATGTAATTAATAATAATGATTTTTCTGAATAAAAAAATTAAATTTCAGTTTTAATTCTTCTTTAAATGATCCTTTTATATAAAATTAAATTTTATATAAAATGTAAATCCATACAATTTATGTAAAAGTATTGCGTTTATTCCAGTACTTTAATCCAAAGAAACTTTGCCATTAAACATAATTTAATCTCGTTAGGAACGTAAAATGAAAAATTTTATAATCTCTTTTCAACATAAGGCGTTAGTTTCTGATAATAAATAGCATTCAACTAGTTAGAGTTAGCACTGTTTTTTAAAGCGCTAAGTTGTTGTGCATTTTTATCGTTGTATATGGGGGGAGATTCTGTTTACGCTGATGAAAGTAAAAAGTTAATCCTTGTAACGGATAATCCCTCAATGTATACGAAGCATAAAAGTACCTAACTTTTAGCCAGGCTCACTTTTTTCCCTTCTTCGTTAATTAAAAATACTTTTGAAAAGCTCGTTTTATTTCTATGCTTTACTTTTTACCATCTTCATAATTTTAATCTGTACGTAAGCAATACATATTTTACGATTGATTGGATTTTTTTCAAATAACTTGAGTTATTTAAATCAAACTTTATTTAACTAATAAACGGTTGAAACGATTACTTTTCTTTAGTTTTTAGATTGATAAACATAATACGTACAAAATAATTTTTCGCAATTTTACATTGCATTTCAAATTATGTTAGCATAAAAAGACAACACAATTATTCCGCATCAAGTGAATAACAATGTTTTAGTAGGAAAGATTACATTTTCCCGGAAAAGTTACGTCGCAACTTCAAGTGTTACGTGAGAATTTTCAACAGGGTAAAATTTTGACTTATTGAATTTTCCGAGGTGAAGCATTTTAAAATTCATTTTCTAGCAAACGTACACATACTGAAAATATGAAAATTTTAGGAACACTGAATAAATTTTTTGACTAAATGAATAAGTCAAAATTTAACAAAACTAACAAAAAATTTTAAAATCTTTCGCTGAAATTGTTTACGGATTATTTGGAATCTTAATGCACATTTAAATTACGTTTTACAATTAAAGCAAACTCCGGTGCACTAAAACAATCAAAACTTTTTAGATAAATGTAATATGTGTAATTTGTAATTGTAATTTTAAAATGTTATTTAATAAATTTTATAATATTATATCGTAAATATCAACATCGATAAGCTATCTTTAATGTTTTACAATAAATGTAACAAAAAATTGTTTAAATTTATTTAACGTGACGTTAAAATTAAAGTGCAGAGCTGCAATTTAACGAGTAAGATTTAATTTAATCACATTAGAATTTTCAGCTTTATGCGCATAATTTTAAAATTTATCGGCACTGCATCTTTTTAAAGCGCGCAGTGCAGTCGGTTTCTGCCGCCAAAATTGCAAATAAAAATTCAATACTTTTATTTGCAAGTTTATACATCTTCTAAAAATAGCATGCACCCATTGAACAGTTTTTTTTCCTTTTTTTTTTTTGCCGAAAGTATGATCGAAAGGGCGCACTTAATCATCCTAAGGATCCTTCGTTTAAAAATTTTAAAAGCAATATATCCTTCAAAGCATAATTAACCGTAACCTATCCATTATCGTCGGCGCACGTAGCCCCTTTTCGGCCGGGAGTGGCAAACACGCGGCGGGGCCGAAGCTAAACGGCAGCCATCGGGAGCTCAGGCGCGTACGATATTCGGGAGTCCGCGTCAAAGCGAGAAAGAAGAATGCCGGGCGATAAATAAGGCGCCGGGCGAAATGAGCGCCGAGCCAAAACCCGGGCCGGCCTGCAAACGAGGCCGCAGTCGCGAAAAATCGCCTCTAAAAACACGGGCTGCCTCCGCGGCAGCGAATTTTTACCTCCTCCCCCGGCGCTCTTATCTCGCGCTCCCGAGATTTTATTAATTGCACTCGTGTCGCCGAGGGGCTCGCGGCGCGTCTTGATACGCGACACCTTCATCAACAGGTTCTTCGCGCGCGGCTCTCTCCCCGGCCGTCATCGCTCTCCCTCTCTCTCTCTCTCTCTCTCTCTCCGGGAAACTCATCTCTCGCGCGCCACTCTTGCTTCTTATACGCGCTCGAGCGAGGGAAAACGTGCGCGCGGCCCCGCAAGTTCCTCCTAACGGCTTTAGCGTGTTGTTTCTAAGTAGTTCTCCGTGACGCGCCGCGCGAGAGCGCACGGCTCGCTTTACCGTTCATTTCACGCACTCGACACTTGACGAATAAATTAGCGAAGCTATCGCCGCGGGGGCGGCCCCGTTTAATTTAATGGCTTTTTGTTTGTCGTGCGCCGGGGGAGAATTTGCAGCGCTGCTGATTCGATTTAAGCGAGGGTAATTCGTTGCTTCTTGGGACAGGCGCTTTTTCCCCCGACGAACCGATATCGCTGATTTTCCAAGCGTTCGCCAATCTCTCAATAGGTGAAAATTTCTAATTAGCCGTTACAGATCCCTGCCTAATTAATCAAGAACTTTATATTTATTGAAAGTAGAATATTTTCTGTCCCTTCCAAACCCCTTTAAATCGAACACCTAACAATTAAACCGCACTTGACGGACACCTGCCAGGGCTCAGCAAACAATCGGCCAACTCGCCGCATCGACAAAAAATAAAAGAAGAGGCGAACCACTTACCAGAAAAACCGGCGCCCCAATTGAAAATCTCCGCAGCGCAGCTTCTCACTCTAAACTGCAACGGTCTCGAGGCGGTCCGTTATTTTTTTCCTTTTTTTTTCTTTCAATACCTCCTCAGGCCCCTGGCTCGCGTTCTCGAAGAGTCCTTTATTTTTTTCTCTCCACGCGGAAAATTTGAAAAAGCACGGCTCACAAGCGGGGCAGCAGATAGCACGCGGCCGCGCGCTCGCCGTATCCGAAAGAGGAGGCTGAGCGAGAGAGAAGGAGAGAGGGAGAACGAAACGGCTCTCGCGCTCTCTGCGGGGGTGTCGCGGTGCGACTGTAGCGCGAGCACACAATCGCTCTCTCCGCTGGCGCGCGCCTCGCCGAGCGCCGTCTTTGTCCCGCGTGCTCTCTCTCTCTCTCTCTCCCTCTGGCTACGGGGGTAGCTCTGTATACATATAGGGGCTACCGGCGACGCGCGCCTTCGAGCGCTCTCTCGCGTTTCGGCGTTCGCGGCACGGCGGCACACCCCCCTCCACTCTTTGGTACCTATAGCGCGCGGCGCCTCTCCCCGCCCTCCCCGCGAATCGCGTTTGTCTCGCTCTGGCTGCCGCAGCAGTCCTGGCCCACCCCCACCACCAGGAGCGGAGGACTCCCACTACCACCCCGAGCGCGCTCCCATCTCTCTCTCTCTCTCTCGCTCTTCGGGGGGTATATATCCTTCGCGCGCGCACTTTTTACATTTATTCTTTTCGATCGACTTCGGGGGGGAAGATATACTTGCGGACAGGAGCGAAATGGAGAGAGTGATTATTTAGTTAGACAGCCGCCTCCGGAGCCATTTGCACTTTGGATGGGGGTGGCTTTGATTTTCCAGAGGAGGGGGGAAGAGAGAGTTGGATCCGCGCGCCAGGGTAAACAGTTTTTTCGAGACATTGGTTTTCGATAATTTTTTTACGGGTGATTAAAGGGAAGCGACTGCGCTTATTTTTATTCCCGAATCGTATAAATAAATTTTCCTTCCGAAATTTTAAAGCAAGGTTTAGGTTTTATGACCGTAAAAGTGGATTCTTCTTTTACTTATGATAACTCGGGAGGCTTTGGGAGCTGATCCATCGTATTGAATGAATCGTTTTGATTTTTAGATTTCAATTTTAAAATTCGTGACCCAGAATATCCTTTTAAAATGCAGTGTTTATCGTAGCTCTTTTCCATATTATGTAATGAAACAGTAGTATACGAATTAAATTTATTATTCTAACATTATTCTTTATTTTGTAGTTCTTGGAATATAATTTTGTTTCCTCCTAGAGGAAACTTTGTGATTTTTCTTAAAATCAAGTGAAAAATTCCTGAAAATTTAATGAGCAATAAATTAAATGTATAAAGCTAAAATGTTATTTGTACTTTGTAGTACTTAAAATCTGAATTTAAAATCTTGTAGAGAAAATAAATTCCTTAGCATTTTCAAGTAACTGCTTGAGGCGCGGGAGAAAAACAGGTAAAAATCAGTTTAAAAATAGAACGATAACAGTGATCACCTTCGTTTCGCAGCGTAATCATACAATTTTCCCCTTACTAAATTGCCGCAAGAATAGCTTTTATAATTTTCAACTTTCTTCCGGCGTATCCTTTCTCGTGCGCCGCGGTCGCAATTTTCCTCGCAAAATAATAAACGCAACGATCGTTTCGCGAACCTGTGTATGCCACAATAAAAAAAAAAAAAGAAAAAAAGAAAACAAAGGAAAAATAAAGAAGAAACCCTCCACGAGACCTGCGCACAATTCCTTCTGCGAGGCTTTCTTCCTTTCTTTTTTTTTTTAAGCGCGGAAGCACAAAAGCAGCGGAGGAACGTTTAAAAGTCGCGAAGAAGCCCCTCTCCCGCGGAGCGGCTCCATATATCTATATAAACTCGGAAGAAAAAACAATCGAATCCGAATCAGAGCGCCGCCAGTACACCCCACTCTTCATTTATCCGCAGCGAGAAGAGTCATTCGAGCGAGTCGGCAGCCGATATTCCGCTGTGGGCCCGCAAGACAAAAAGGATCAAGAAGAAAAGCCGACGAAGGAGGGACTGAGGAGGGAGGGAAAATGAAATAAAAAAAAAAAGGAAGAACGTCTATGCACCCCCTCGAAAGGGGAAACAAAGACGCCGGGGCTTGCCTCTTCCCTCCGTCTCCGCCAATATCTCTCTGAACTCGATCGAAAAGAATAAATGTAAAAACCGCGCGAAGGATATCGCTCCTCCCCCCCCCTGCACCGCCCTTCGATAAAAAAAGAAAAAGACAACAAGCAGCCGAGAAGAAAGAGAAAGGAAGGCTTGATAAAGAATAAAATTGGCGGAGCGCACAAAAGCTAAGCGTCAGTCTTTGAAGTATTAGGAATCTTTGGGGATGTTTTATTCAATATTATTTATATAGCTGTCGCATCGATTTAATAACTCGTTTTGTAACCGGATTATTTGCTGCATCGAGATGGCGTCGCTTATTTATTCGCTACAATAATCCAAGTCAAGTTAAAGTCGTCACTTGTCGTGCATTAGTTACTTGCGAATAATGAGTTGATCGTGCCTTCGCCACAGTGCATTATTTTACAATTACTAAAATTACCGAGTCACAGCGATCGGCCAATTCTGCGAATCGTGACCGTATTATTATAGTTATTTCCAGCGAGCGTTCGACTCTTGAGGCTGCCCGTCCCGCAGTGCGAGAACGCCGCGGCTTCATAAATTCAACTTGACGATCGTTCACCGACTGACACTTTTTAAGCGTATATGTATGGCGTCGGGTGATTGACGCAAAGTGACGCCGGCATCAATCAATTACCGCCTTTCTCTCTCTCTCTCGTTCGCTACCAAGCGGTCTCGCCGCATTTTCCTGCAATTCTTGGCCGTCGATGGCCCTTACTTTCGAAAATCCTTGCAGTCATTGTGCGGGATTATTTTTTCAATTTAGTTGAAGAGTTAAAGGACTTCGGAGAACTGCGTTACTTGCACTTTTTCAAAAGGGAGCTATGTTTCGGAACTGTATTGTAAAAATAATTTTAGAGAAGGAAATTATACATAAAATAACATGTGTATAGTATGTGAAAAAAAAAGGATTTTATGTAAAACTTTCAAAATTATTTCTCGAAGGCGACTTCCGTTCCTTAAATCTCAAGCGTGAAAATTGCCACTAGAAAAATGTATAATATTTTTTAAACGCAGCAGCCCTATTTAACTATTTTAAAAGTAGTACAATTGTTTCTCACAATAAACGATTTTATTGCCGTCAGACGATAATATACAGGTTTAGAGTTTGAAAATTTCACCAATAAAAACTGCAGTAATGCATCGAAGATGCAAAATCTATCAGTACTCGGGAAAATCACGAGCATTTAGCAAGAACGATCGCTTCTCTTTAATAGGACTTCCCGGTGCTCGCGGCAAAATATATATTCTCGCCGCCTCTCCGCCTCTCTTCCGCCCCTCAACCTTCTTTTCTTAAGATTTTTCACTCGTCCTATGCACACGGGCTTTTAGCGCAAAAAAAAATAAAAAGCGCGCCCGCGCGGGAGAAAAAAAAAACGTCCTACATCCCTGGCAAGTCCTCAAAAACTCGGACTCGCGAGAGAAAAGGAGAGAAAAAGATCTCTTCTCCCAAATGCGACGCTAAACGCACCGCTGCAATTGTCTGCACTCCGTCCTTCTCTTCTGCTCCTTTACGCTCTCCCGTATACAAAAGACGTTGCACTTCGCAAATCGCGCGGAGGCGCGCGCTTCAACTGTCATTGAAGAGTGGCGCGCGCGTGCGAGCGAGGGGCGCGGATCTCTTTCCACGCGAGGCAGCCTCGCCCCCCCTTTATCGAGCAAGATCTTTTTTACGTGCATTATCGCGCCGAGTCCGCGCGTGTAGCCTCTAAGTGTAATGCGTTAGGAGCGGATGCTCGTTCGACTGGAATAAACGCGTTTTTCTTGCGCCGCTTTTGACCTATTTCTTTCTATTTCTTTTTTTTCATTTTTTTTTTTTTTTTTTTTTTTTTTTCATTGTCACCTTTAGCGGTAATGATAATGGCGCGGTCGGGGATTGCCAATACGTGCGGCGACACTGTCGAATGCGTGCAATGGAACACAATGGTTTATGCACTGCGCCGAATAATTGGAATGAATTATTGTTTGCCGCTAAAAATGATAGGAATTCTTCGGTAAAATGTGCATTATAAAAGCTATTTTCTGCAAAATCTGATTTATTCACCTTTCCGTACGTGCATAGGAGTATAATAACTGTCAGATACGTTCCTAATGTATTCCAAGCCAAGTCGAAATTTTTATTTATGGTTGTTTTTATAAATCCGTATTTTATTGCCGGCCCTTTGGCGACGTGAAATGAGAATTCACCTTCCAATTTATTCTTAATAGATATTTTATCATTTATTTTGGAGCGAACAGTCTGCTTTATGTATGAAATAAAGTATTGAACTCGACTCGGTACAAAAAAGACGAGTTTTGGCTTGGGTGAATAAATGATGCGTTTAATTTAAATGTAATACATTAATTTTAACAAATTTTTGTGTTGCTTCTAATCAATTTACAGAAAAATAGAATTAATTGAATAGAATCGCCGTGAGAGGTGTCTTTGACCTTATTGTTAATAAAAGAAAAGCAATTTAATTGCGAACGCGATTGAATTTTATAACGTTATATTACGGTAAGAAATTGAGGAAATTTAAAATTTCATTATATTGAAAATAAATACGATGTCGTCTGTATATGTAAAACAAATTAAAATCGCCGTAATTGTGTCCTGGGCGCAATGTGTAACGGATTTCGAACAGAAAAATTTAAATTCCGACAACAAAAGCAAAGTCAACGAAAGCGCTCTTGGAACTGAGATTGACCCAGTATCATTCATTCTCTCTCATTTCCTCTCCTATACTCGTCTCCATCGGCAGACATTTAAAAGACGGAGAGAAAAAGAGAGAGAGAGAGGGGGGGAGGGAGGCAGGAGTCCTTAAGAGACATATTCCGCTCGAGGGTATCTTATCCATCGGCTCGGCCTCGAATTGTTTGCCAATATCCAGTGAAAATTGAGACGAAAGTAAGGGGGCGAGTGCGAGGAGAGAGATGTGTTTCAGAAGCGGGGCCGGGTGGAGAGGAGGGACAGGGACGAGAATATATATATATATATAAGCGAGGGTGACGCTAAGTGAATGAAGAGGAAGAAGTCGATGACTTCGTTCTCCACCCCCTTCGGATAAAACAAATACTCGGTTTCCTCCCTCGCTCGCCGGCGGTGGAGGGCCGCGCCGCCGACCAGAAAGGAAGGAAGGAGAGAAAAGCACGCCGTCTCCGCGAGGTGTTCGAGAAACTTCCCTTTGCCGCGAGATTACTTAAGAGCTATATATCGGCCACCTATAGGGACGCGATGAGCTTCTTCCCCCTTTGTCTCTCGCGGGCGGCCTCTCCGTCTCTTAAACGAAAAGGGATTCCGCAGGTGTGAGACACGAGGCGAGGCGAAGAAAAACTGGGGCTCAAGCATGGAGGAACTGTAAGCGTCGCCCTCCCGCTCTTTAGTCTTTTCCTTTCTTTCTCTCATCGCCGCCACCGCCGCCGCGGTAACGCGCCAAAATGCTATCAGCGGTAATTGGGTTTGCACTCTGCCGGCGCCGGTGGCTTCTTTCCACGTACGCGCGGCTGCAAATACGGTTATGCCGCGCAGCTCCGCGCCCCCCCGTGGCTTGAAAGGTTCCGCAGTCCCGATAAAGAATTTTTCGATGTCGAGAAATATAATAATGATGGCGGAGGGGGAGGACGAGGGGGGAGGCAAAGTCGTTTGAAGGGGCAATAGAAGGAAGCAGTTTCGTTCTATCTTATTTTGGCTTTGCTTTTTAATGAAACACGAGGAAGTTACAAATTTTGAAATAACGGCAATATTGTTTAATAAAATTTTTTTACTAAAAACTAGTGAGAAAGCGGATATTTTCTGAAGGGAAAATTTTCAAAAGTATGTTAAAAATTTTCAATATGAAAATTTTAACTATACAAAGTTCAATAATTTTTTCAAACAAAAATGAACAAATAACACTGTATATTGTATATTGAAATTATAGCTTGTTTTTAAGTTTTATTATACAACAAATCAATCGTCATTTCAAGAGAAACCGTAGAAATATCAATGAAAAGAAAAATAATTTCCACTCACTCGTTGCGTCACAGAAACCACTTAACCCGCACTTCTTATAGGCGCCTACTTCGTGTATACCTAAGAGAGAGAGAGAGAGAGAGGGAGTAGCGGTTGCGGCATTCGCAAGTTCAAAGCCACAACTGTAATACGTACGTCAAAGTAACGAGCCGTCGCTTCTCCATACTATTCGCCGATTGCCCGGAGCACTCAGCAATGGCCAAGTTTAATATTACCATCGGAACACTACCAGTGTAGGACGCTCGCAGCGGCGTTTCTCTTCCTCCCCCGCCGTCGAAAGATACATCAGAACTGCGGTTCATATACGCAGAAACCCTCTGTCGTCGGCTCCCAGTTTCGTGTAGACGTTGCGGAAGGATTCTCTTAAAATATGCAAACGGGCCTTTTAGCGCTACTTCGGTCACGAGCTGCTCGTCAATATTTGCTGGAATTGCTGATTTTTCGTCCCGGACAGAGAGATATTTTTGCATCTCTGCGGGTTTGCTGAGTGAAAGGGCTTTGTCGGGAATATGAAACTTTTGTTTTCAATACGAAGCTGGTTTATCATGTTTGGCCAGAGCTTTTGTACGTGAAAAAGGGTTGTTACCTAAATAATTCGGCAACCTTGACTGAATTTATTAAATTCCTATTTTATATCCGTATACAATATAGTACACTTTTTTTATTTATCATTTAAAGAATGTTTGAATATTATTGCTTAAATTTGATATAAACAGTTTTAAATTTCCTCATAATATAATATAAAAAAATGAATTTTTTAAATATTAAATAACTATTTTTAATTCAAAACCGTAGCGTGGAAAAATTATTAAAGCAAGTTCTGTGACCCTTTGCCTTACGCAGATAACGTCTCAATGTGCCAATGCATAAAGAGAACGCGTTCAACAGGTGAAACAGGTATAAATATCAAGTGTTTTATTCCTAAAGTTATTATAAATAAACATCTTTTAAGAAAATATAACGGATTAATTTTAATTTACTAGAATTTTTTCAATTATACTTTTTGGAATGATAAATTAGTTAGGAGGAAGCTAAAGTGCCAATGAATTGGCAGCGATTCTTCGGAAGAAGCTAAAAAAAGTTTAGAAAATTTTTGAGATCTGGCTGTTTATTTATTGGAATTTTCAGCAATAAATTATCTGACGATATTTTAATCTTCTGTGTGCGTTCTCATTTAATCTGTAACAAAATTCTAAATGAAAACCGAGTCCAGTCACATAGATGTAACCCTTATTGTATTTTAAATATTTCCTGGTACTATTTTCTTCGAGATCAAATCCTTTTATCAATCCACTTATACTACACTAAATAAGCTGTTTTCCAGTACAAAAAAGGGGTAGATATTAATCCTTGTACCATTATCAATTTATGGGCGCTTTTTCTCGCAGCAACGAATAAAACACGGCTGCAAAGAGAGTTGCAGGAAGCTTGCGTATAAAAAAGACAAAAGTCAACGCTTATATAAAGACATTCCTTACGTCTCGGTGCGCGCACACACAAGTCACTCGGCATCGCGCGTATAGCGAATCTCGCGCCTTCTCTTTCTCTCTCTCTCTCTCTCTCTCTCTCTCTCTCTCTCTCTCTCTCTCTCTCGAATAAAAGAAAGCGTACAGCCCTCAATAATAAATCATGCCGCGGAAACACTATAACTCCCGTCACGTTACCCTTCACCTGAGCGGTGCAGAAGCAGAAGAGTAAGAGGCCGAGAGAGAGAGAGAGAGAGAGAGAGAGAGAGAGAAAGAAAGAGAGTGGGTGGTAGGAGTCTTTTATTGAGGCTCGATCCTATACACATAGGTATATACAGCCGGCGGGCGTCAGAAATCGCGCGGGGCGCGATATTTCGTTTTTAAATTCCAGCTTCCAATGCATATATATTAGATCGCGAAGTTTTGCGAAGCGCAGCCGAGAGGAGAGGAGAGAGAGAGAATGTAACGGTACGAAGCGCCACGCGCGCATATTCGTTCAGTCTGGCGTAAATATGTCAGTGCTTCGACCCCTCTCCTCGCTCGATAATGTGCGCCGATAGGACACGCCGGTGCACGTACGCGAAACGCCGCCGATAAGACTCTCTCTGCTGCTGCCGCCGCCGCCGCCGTGTATTGATTGAAAACCTTAGCTTTCCGTATGCGAGGCGGCGGCCGATTCATGGCTGTTGGGCCCGTTTCGCTTTCCTTCCCATTTGTATCGGAGCCAGCCCCCCTCCCGCTATATAAGCGCCGTGCCGAGCGCTCTCCGCTCTCTCTAAAAGCGGAACCGGATTATTTCACCCCCCCCCCTCCCCGTACGACTCTCTCTCTCTCTCTCTCCGCCTACTTTGCGAGCGATCGCCCGTTCGCTTATGATTCGAGCTAAGGTCCTGCCCGAGAATGTGACGCGAATACGCAAGTTGGACGACTATGGCTTGTTGTGATTGATAGAGCTTCGTTTTGGATCATTTATCGAAATGGATTTTTCGCTTTATTTGAGTGCAAATTGCTGTAGTCTTTTGAGTTTCTGGAAAATTTCTTAGATTTATTGAGCTTTCTTGGAGGTACATTAATTGTTGCTACAAAAAAATTTCATTTTTCAGTGTCTAACATATTTTAATATATATGTACTTTCAGCAAAATAATTATTTCTATTTAAATAATTATGTGAGTTTTTAAAGAGATGAAAATTTGCAAATTTAATTTTCACAAGAAAAGCTTAACGTCTCGCTCGAAAAATACAAAATTCTTAGAAGCCTGGACGCAAAGCACGTTCATTTATTAAATTGAAATTCGGATGAAAGCCTAAAACTTGCAATAAAGCGTTTGGCGCCATAAAGTCAAAAAAAGCTCTCGCAGAAAGTAAAGCAGAAATTATTTAGCTCGAGTGCCTTAGCCCAAGCGAGAAAAGAGAGAGAGAGAGAGAGAGATCCTAAAACCAGCCCCATAGTGAAATTGCCAGGGCAGCGGTAGCGGTAGTAGCAGTAACCTCTTCCCAACCTATTTCATTTCCACACGGGTTATTTTTCATCTCTCTCCGCTTAAAGAACGCCGTTCATTAATCTTAATTACGCGTGCCTCTCTCTCTCTCTCTCGCTCCTCGGCCGGCGGGGCTCGAGGGTAATTTCGACGCGCGCGCGCGCGCGCGGATCTCGAGGATTCCGGAACACTCGAGGTGTTCGCCGTTCTCCACTCTTAACGGTTAGCCTCCCTCTACCCCCTCGGCGCGTCTTGTAACGAGATATTTGAGCTTGGGCCCTCTCCCGTACAAAGACTCGCAGACTCGATTTAATCCAATTACTCCGGCTTAATATTCATTAGCTCGGCGGAGGGGGGAGGAGGAAGAGAAACGTCGCCGATCATCGGCCGACCGGAGCCTCGAGAACTCTTTCCTCGAGATCTGCTGGGAAATGGAGCGCGATCGAGTCGGCCCGTCGAGCCGCGGCCGGCGGGAGCGCAAGCCGCGGAGTTAATTTAGCTTTATAACGTTCGGACGGCGTTCAGATGAAATTATGGCTTGCGGATATTTTTCGCGCTTTTTTTGCAGCAGCAGAATACACTTAATGTGGCTTTAAATTAAAATATTGCGGAACGGCTCGTATAACGTTATTTTGCGAGGAGGAGTTTTACGTTATCCCCGCGGAGAAATAGCTTTTTCCAAAATTGACCTCGCAATTTCCAAAAGTTCTAGGTTAATTTTTTAATTATACTCTTACGCGAACTCTTCAATAAATAATTTCGTATCCGGTTCGCATCCGGTAATTGAAAAAAATTGCACCCTTCAAAGTGGACAACGACCGACGAAATAAACAACAGTTAAAAAACATATCAGAAACTGAGAAAAATACTTGGAAACATCAAAGTTTGCAGACGATCGTTAAAAATCGCGAAGCGTTTCCCCGAAGAAAGTCCTCGAGGAGAATTCTTTCCTCCTCTCTCTCTCTCTCCTCGGCGAAATTCTTACCCGACTGCTTATATCGCGCTCTTGGTATTAATTTAGCGAGCGGCAGTCTCGTGGCTCAGCCGAGGGG
>UCOM01003522.1:0-17329 GCA_900474385.1 Ormyrus pomaceus | reverse complement strand
GTGGCAGATTTTAGAAGCTTGCTCGGCTTCACTAAGAGCATCACCCCCACCACCGGAGTTTCCAGACCTGTATGTACGACCGTGCTCTTCCCACTCCCCAAGGCCTACAAAGTGTATATAGCGCGCTAATTTAAAATTCTTTTCAGCCCGTCAGCACTTTCTTCCCAGCCGAGTTTAACGAACCAGAAGCTTTCCCCAAAAATAATTGTCAATCCAGAGAAGCGCATACGAAACGACGCCTCGGCGCTGCGCGAGAACAACGTCTCCTATACGCGGTTGAAAAAATAAACCCCTTTGCGCGGCTCGGCGGCGTATCGGCTGCATCGAAAACAAATGTAAAGCGAGAGATTCGGGAACGAGAGAGGCGCACTTTCGAAGCGGATCACGTGCAGGCGACGCCGTGGAGAAATTCACGATTCCCGTTCCGTATAGTTGACAGATGCCCTGCCAATAATCCAGACCTACGAAATATTTCGGCACAGGCTAAATTTATTTCGAACTCTGCAGAAATTCTCGAGTCTCGCGTTCGCTTTTGGAAATTCAAGTTGTAGCTGGTAAATTTGTCGATGTTTTAGCGATTAAATTTTGGGGTCGTATTGAAAAAGATTCGCAGGTTTTTCTCAATTTGACAAAGTAGGTAACATATTAGATTTTACAAAAGTAAAAACTGTAATGGTTTTTTCTAAAAATAAACTATTTTTGCATGATACTTGGGGTAAAATGTGAACTGCTATTTCTTGTATCCTAGTTTCATTTATATAAAATTTGTATAATAGTTATTTCATATGAATGAGTATACGACTCTTTTTTGCTGAAACTGCAACTTTTTTGTCTTAAATTAGCATTATTATTAAACAAATACAAATTTTACTAGTCTTATGAATTTTTGCTGATAACGGGTGAAATACCGAAAAAATCATTTCTCATCGATTTTATAATCTAATTTTCCTGGGACATTTCTTCGTTATATAAAAAGGATAGCGATTATATCACAGCGGTCAATCCACATAGTACTGTGACGTCAGTAGTGAACGTCAATACTCAATGGCTTGCTTACGCTTCACCTCTATTATGTTGCAGACGCGATGACAATAATATTCACGATTAATTATTTCTGGCTTTCAATGAACGCGTAATGCACGTATCATTTTAAGAGCTGTTGAAATTACTAGTCACCACGTAAGCATGTAAAAATGCATTTTGACGCATTTTTTAAAATTACATTTTAATAAGAGCTTTTTTACATTTAAAATTGTACATAATATTTACATTCAGGTCAATAATTGCGAGAGAAATAATTGAAAAATTATAGTTCATACAATAAAATTAATAATTAAACAAATTTAATTAATTACTTAATTAATTACGATTTCAATAATTATTCCATCAAAAATATGACAAGCTTTCCACATTACCAGCTCTGCGAAAAGTAGTACAGAACTTTCATACTTGCAAATTGCCTCAATATATTTTCAACGAATCTCAAAAATTCTTTCCACAATGCGAGCATCGTCTCGGAAAAAAAGCAAACAAAAAGAATTCCCCACCCATAACTTCGTCGCGTAAATCCCCGCTCAATTACAAGACCGCATCGTCCGACGGAACGGCGATCGAAGCACCGCTCGTCCGTCGTCGCGCTCGAGCCCTCGTATTTTCGGCCTCGGCGGTTCGGCCGATGTTTATTTACATCTCCGAGCGCGCGCTTACAGTAGCCCCCATACATTTGTTGATTCTTTCCGCGGGGAAAGAAGCGCCAGCAGACACACACGCCGCTAAGAGCACTTCTCTCTCCCGCCTCTTCTCCGGCGATTCTCGGAAGGCGCTGCGCGGAAAGGGATTGTTGGCTCGGAGGCGCTCGGGGAAATTGCGAATTATTACAGGGCCGATATCGTCGATTACGCGCAGTCCGGGATTTCTTGGCTGCGTGGGCGCTTTCAGATTTGTACGCTCAGAGTCACGGAGGCGATCCCATTGTTTCTTTTCCCGTAAACACCTTTTGGAGGTCAGATAGTCTCGCTGCGTACAAGCAGAAGTCGATGCGAATTTAATAATACGAAATTATACCGAGCAGACTAAACTATGAGCATCAGTGTTTATGACTTTGAATAATTTTGTATTTACTTGCTTTTAGAATTAAATTGCCTTTAAGATGGGCAATATTTGAATAAAACAAAATGAATCAATGAGACCGTTAGGAAAATTATGCTCGAGTACCTAAAGAATACATTATAATTTATTGCATTCAAATTCCTCCAGATTCTTCAGGCTTCCCAGACTCGACTCTTAAACGAAATAAAGGACTCGATTGGCAATCGACTGAACTCATCCAGTGATTCCTCAGGATTCGTAGAAGTAATAACGTCTACGGTGCGAAATCACTTCTTGGATCTCGTGCCACTGAGATCATCCTTCTCAGACTACCCAGTGTCTGAATTCAGCGCGGAAAGGAAGAAGCAAAAAGTCCACATGTCCAGCTCGGAAACTTCCGCAGAAGAGTCGGCGCCATCTGCACCTCGTGCCATGAAGGGAAAGAAAAAGAAACCGCCAAGGTCTTCCTGCCGATATCGCAAAAAGGCGAGAGCGCATTGTGAGTTTTGTTACAATGACTTTTAAATCTATAAAAAAGATTTCGGGAAGCGATTGTCTTTCGCGGCTGTCGGCGATCTATTATTCGACTCTTTGTTCTCTTAATTTCTCGGAAGATACTCTTTCTCGTTTCGTCGTTGTTAATTGAAGAAAGTTTTTTTTACGGTTACGCTACAATAGCTTATATTTAAAAAGTGTAACTGATAGTTTTATTTTAAAAAATGCTAGTAGCTTCTTGAAATCTTTTCTGCATGGTATCAGTTGTATTTTTTATGAAATAAATTATCTTGATTACTTTTTTAAAACTGCAAAAATACTTTAATTATCTATTATCTATTTTAATTATCGTATTATCTATTTTAAAATACAAATATATTTATTACTGTTATTGTTAAAATTCAAATTTCTATTAAGTACTTTTCAAAACAAGAAATTAATTAATTTTCAATCTACCGAATATTTGTTAAAATATAAACCACATCTTTCATCTTAATTGGTTAAGTTATTGCTTAATTTATTCTTCTTCCCCTTAGTCTTAATTTAGTCTTTTTCCCCTGCCATGAGAACTTGTCAGACTGTACTGAAGACAGCTCCATCTCCTGCTCCTCCTGTCGCAACACTTTTCCCGACGATGAAAACTCCGAAAGCAGCTAGGATAGCGATTTTAAGGAAAACGGAGAACATTGATCGGGAGCAGAGGGAGTCTTTGTCTGCAGGTTTCATGCATTGTTTTATTGAGCGTCTGCAAGGTGGATTCATAGCATTGAATCGGCCACACTTGTTGAATTATAAAGATAGTCGATGGTGAAATGTTGATAATCGAATGATTGAAATTTAAAAATAAACAGACTGTTATTTAAATCGAATGTATGCTGATAATGTTCCCGATATATCCATCTTTCGCGCCTTATGTATACTATTTTTATAACAAATATAATTTCCATTAAAACTACATATAAATTTTTCGCATTATTCATTTAAAAAATTTTTCCTAAATATAAGTGATTGTGCATATTTGAAAGAATTATTAAATATTCTTAATATTCTTAAGAAGCTCTTATGTATTTATTTATTAAAAATTAAACTTTGTAGAATAATCCACAGTAAGCTTTGATTGATGTAAAGTAAAAAAGTAACCCGTTTAAATCAATAAGGTTGGCAAAGTCACCTTTTCAAACATATTTCCATCAAACATTTAAAAAATTCGAAATAAACGGATTATGATTAAAGATGAAAATTCAATAATTTATAAAATTTCATTTTAAGTATATATTTTAAATTATTCATGCTTAATATATAATCAACCGAAAAAGTAACGTTCGTTTCAATTTGGCATTCATGTTAGTGTATTTACTAATATTTGTTTACGTTAGAGATCGAAGACTTGCTAGAGAACAGATTTTTGTTCACTCGCGAAACAGATACGCTGCGGTCAAGTCGAGTTTCGAATAACTGTCAAACTTTAATTTCTTGCACATAGTTCAAAGTTTATCAAAATAGTTTTCAAATAGTTCATATCATATCGAAATCAAAATAATTTATAAAAGTTTATCAAAAAGTGCAATTGACTCAGCTCTCACGATGGTCAACTACGTGACATGTAAGTTGAAACAAAAATAAAAAATTTAGTTGACACAAAAATCATAACGTAAAATTTATAAAATCTTCTATATAACACTTTCATTTTAGTGCCGCGCGAGGAGTCTGTATTTCTGCAATTTAAAAACATGATTGACCAAGCGTTCCTGAATCTTCGTGGCAGAAATCGAGTTCGGTACGACGACGACCAGCTACCGCCAAGCCCACCAGTTTCACCAATCCCTGATTCTGACAACGACGACGAAAATCCACCAACGCTCTTCAACTTGAACATGGAAAACGTCAATGGGCGAGGTCCAACCGAAACTCAGCGTCTAACCGACGAAAATCCCGATGCAGACTTGTCACTGCCACAAGAATACACTGGTACAGCACGGTGCAGCTGTTGCTACATATTGAGATGTATTTGGAATGTGATTCTTGAAGCACTGGAGAGATTAGGAGAGCTAGCGAGACAGATACCCCATCAGCTCTGGTCTTTGTGGAGACCTGTGTAATATTTAAATGTTTACATTAATTGTGACGACTAAGATGTTTTAAACTAGTGAATTATCATGAATAGAACGAACATTGTATTTAAATGAATTTTAAAGTGTGCATTTTTTAAAATATATGATCGATTGTGTATATGTTTGTGTATATAATGTAATTATGACGAAGATTTATCATTCTAAACTAGTGAGTTATCGTAAACAGAACAGAACAAACATTGTATTTAAATGAATTTTAAAGTGTGCATTTTTAAAAAGATATGGTCGATTGTGTATAATAAACAATTTTCATAGAAGCCTCGGTAGCATTTTCTATTCAAAGCCCTTATCTTATTTCCATTCATAAATCACATCCATACTCCAAAACTATATTAATATAAACTATTAATACCGTAACGCGTATAATTCGTTCCAAAAATAGCTTGAATAAAAGAAAAAGATCAGTCGGGAGCAAAACACCAGGTAATCTCGCGCGACGTTAACAATCCAGCTCCGCCACCCACACCGACTGAGAGAGAGAGAGAGAGAGAGAGAGAGAGAGAGAGAGAGAGAGAGAGAAGCACGGCAGCGGTGGCTGCAGCCGCGAAGGGAACCGGAAACGGTGTGATTTCGGATGTTTGCCGTCGAAGCGAACGATCGAGAGCGAGCGAGAGAGGGACTTCGTTATGTTCGAGCTGCTGGAATTAATCGACGCTCGGCCGGGAATAATTGCACTTGTACACCGGGGGATTTAGCGGCGGGGAGGACGAAGATGGCTGCTGCTGCTGCTCGCGTTATGGGGGCTCGGCGTTATTTAGCCTCCGCAATTCGCTTTTAATGGATCGGGGGAGAAGGCCGTCGCGGAAAAAGCGACTGATTTCGCGGAGAGGCTTCTCGCGGCAGACGGCGCAATTGATTGCTTGATGCGTCGTCGCTTTATTGACTTCTTTCTCTCCGGATTCGAGAAAGCCTGCCTTTAATTGCGCGCGAATTGCGGTTGCTTTATTGTTCATGCGCTTATACTGCCAAGTTTCTTGGCCGAGGCGTACTTCGGGACGACTCGTTCAATTTTTATACGACCTTTTGTCTTTGTTAAGTTTTAGAGGATACAAAATTTTTAGAAAGCTTACTCTCAGGGTAAAAAATTAACGGGAAAAGAGTTAAAAGATAGTGGATTAATTTTCCCTTTCAAAATTATGTAATTTTTATAGAATAATTAGGTACAAATTCTGCCTGTTAATATTTAGTACTGCTAAGGAAACTATGTCCTAATTAAATTACTAATAAACTTTTTATTTTGCATCAAGCCTAAAAAGTTCCGTGAACAAAACGCCGTAACATCTATGCGAATACAATTACTTGACAGAACATATGTTAATCCAATTGTTCCGACTGATTTGATACCCGTCAATACCCTAATTTCTCAAGAAGCAAAGCGACGCGCAAGGCAGGCCCCGAGAGCATCCGATCTCATAAGCGCATCGCTCGATTGACTTATACCTCGAGGCTCTCCCCCATTCTTCTTCCTCCTTCGGGATGGGGAGAGAGGAAAACGACGGCGAGATCGTCGGCCCCCCTTTATTGGCGCGATTCAATCGGCCAGATTAGAGACATACGCGAGACGACGACCAACGTCTCGGTGGCTAAACTCACTTGGGCCGAATCAAGCCGGGCTTCTCCTTTTCTAGGCGGGAGATCGAGTTTTCGAGAAAAACTGGTACACGCCAGCCGGAGATAAGCCGATCGATGGAAAGATAACTGGCGCAATTGCACTCGCTCCCCTCCTCCCGCTCGCTTTTTCGAGTGCTCCTCGCTGGTCCGGAGTATATATGCTGCTTGTTTCTTTTTATGAGACTCGCTCTATCTCTTTGTCTTGCGGGCGCTATTCGCCTTCCGCTTCCTAACTTCGTTTAGCCGTGTTTTTCATCATTTTAGTCTGTTGGTGATCCTTCTTCCGGCTTCTCCGCTCTTATTTCTTTCTCGTATAGTTACTTGAGCGGATTACGGAGCGAGTGAAATATATCTTTAAGTAGTTTTTCGCGATTCATTTATAAAGGTCGTAAGTTTTTAAATAGACATCTCGGACGTTTTATCAAATATTAATTTCTTCAAAAAAATATTAGTTATTGATTCGAAATAAATATACTTTTTATAGGCGTAATAAGCAGTTTTTTAAATGATTATATATTGATTATTTTTTACTTTCTTTCGTTTTACGTATAATAAAATTGTATATTTCTCACGGTCTTTTACTCTATTCCTTGATCCAGTTGCATAACTCGTACACGACGAATTCAAGCGACCGTCACGAAAATTGATTATTACGCGTTCGGTTTAACTCGAAGAATGTAACATTCCCCAATAGCGTTCCCAATGGTGACAAAGGCGCTGCTGGCAGATGTCCGGCTACTCTTCCACTCAATACTCGCACAGTCAAGCGCAGGGCAATATACAGCCCGAGCAAATTAATTTCTGTTCGAACAATGAACGAGAGAGAAGGTGACACGTAGCGCGAGGCTATTTGCCGTCTGCTCCCGAAGTCCATTATAAAACCGGCCGGTATAATTAATAAAGCGTACCGGCACTGCCCGAGACAGTTTTTATTGTTCTCGGGTGCAAATGTGCCGCGAGAGTGTTTGCCGCTTTATCGATTGCTAAACGAGCGCCCGCCAGCGGAGTGAGAGAGAGAGAGAGAGAGAGGGATTACTTGCCGGATGGACTGCCGCCTCGCATAAATGCGTATCGAATTCCGAAGATTTTACGTTGTGTGTACTCTGTATTATGGATTTTAGTGTCTGTGTCCCATTGTTCTTAAGAGTTCGTTTTAAGAGGGAGAATTTACTGATCGTAAAAATGCGAGACAGGATAATTTAAGTATCTATTCAGGTTAAAGGCTTAGAATGATGTAGTTAAGATTTTGTTTAAATGAAAGTCTTACTTTGTTTAGATTTAGCAGATTGATAATTTGATAAAGTGTTTTTTTACTTCGCGGTATTGCATTGTTTTGTGGTAACATACGTACACGGAGGAAAGGGCATTCAAAATTATACTTTTGACGTACAGGGGGACAGCCTTAAGTAGGCTAAAAAAATTATACTTTATTTGTACAGTTACTATGGGTAGACTTTTATTTTTAAATAATGTACTCAATCGAATTGCAGAAGGATATTAAAATAATTTGTGGTAATTCTAGAATCAAGTCCACCCAAAAATGTCTGCAGAATATTTTTCTTAGAATTCTTAGAGTTGTTCTGTAGCCCCTTAAAGACCGCATCATTCTTCCGGAATTTTTTATTCGCAAATGCAGAAATCCGCCTTCCACGTCGTAGCCACTATCATTCATTCACGAGTAACCTGCATTTTCCACGCGCCATCAATTACAGCGGCGTCTCTCGTCGTACATACGTACGCACGCGAGTTCATGAACGAAGTACTCGCGGCCCAGGCCACTTAGCCCGAAAGAAAGAAAGAAAGAAAGTAAGTAAGAAAGAAAGAAAGATCGCCCCCCGGGCTGCAGCGGCGGCCTCGTCACGCATCTTCGTCAATGAGTCGGCGGAAAAGCGCGCGAGAGTCGAGCACGTGTTCGTGCCTTTCCCGTCTCATTATTTCCTTTGCCGCGCCAGTAGTCTCCCAAGTTCGTTGTCTCGCTCCGGGTTCGTTCCACTTTTCTCGAGGAAGCGAGCGCGACGTGGCGGAGACGGATTTTCGTTGACTTGCACAACGCTCCGCGGCTTCGGGAGCGAATGCTGCTACGAGCCCAGTGGGAGGATAATAGCGGAGGAGTAACTTTTGGCAGAGAGTTTTTGTAGCAGGCTGAGAGTGCCGGCGGGGGGGAGGGGACGAGATGTGTACTCTTGTAGAGTCGGATTAATATCCATTGGTTTTACTGGTCTTCGTTTTGAAAGCCTTTTGAATTGAATGGTTTATTTTTTTTAAAAGAGCATTGTTCTTTATTTTAAAAAAGAATTTGGAGAAATTTTTAAAAGTAGAAATTCATTTTTACATTATTGAAATAACTAATTAGAGTTTTTACTGGGAAATGTAAGTTTATCTACCTTTTATGTAAAATTTCAGGGTTTTAGATTTGTGTCATTTTATTTTTCAGATTTTCCTACCTAGGATTAAAAAATTTTTCTTCGACAAAAGTTTCTAAAGCTTTTAAATTTGTTAAAATAAACATTAAAATTTTTAGAACACGTACCTTTTAAAATTTTTTAAAAAATGTATACTCAAGATAATTAAAAGAAATTTTTGATAAAAGTAATATATTTGTAATAACGTATCAGTTTTATTAACGGCTCTCAAAATTTCAAATTTTCTGAGAAACGAGTGAAAATTCGTGTAATAATTAAACATAAATTCCTTAAATTATAAACCACATTTTCCAAGCCAATTACACTTTTACAAAGGACTCTCCGGTCCTTTTAACAAGTTCCCTAATTTTCTCCCCGGAAAAAATCCTGCGTACATTCTGAAAAAACTGAAAAGCTCCAAAAATCTCGTTAAGCTAAACAACAAAAAAAAAAAAAAAAAAAAAAAACAGCCCCGGCAATTCCTGTTGCCTCCACTTTTTTGCGCCTTCCTTCGCGGCGCACTTCCATTATCGTCCCTCTCCAATTATAGTCACGGCGGCAAGAAAGAGAGCGAGCGAGAATTTCGCCCCTTTATTTCCCCGACAGTACCGGAAGCCGACGTCAGGTAGGTTGACACGCGTGCACTTGCAGTTTCATTGTCATTCCGCTCCTAGTTCAATTTGTCGACTCCCGTACATAACGATCGCGAGGGGAAAGGGTGCTGCTCCTGGAGAGACAGCCGGGAAAAGGTTGTAAAGGGAGGGGGGGGGGGGGGGGGAGTACTGTACTGTTGCGGGACATTGACGCATCCGCTGATAATAATAATGACGAACAGGTCGATCTTGCTTTCCTGGCCAATTTAAGATACTATCTGTTCTGTTCGCGGAAAGAGTCTACGTGTTTTCAATCTGGTCTTAACAATTTTTTTCAAAAATCTTTTAGTCATTTTTATGGAGAATTTTATGTTTACAAATTATTTGCGGGCCAAAATATTGATTAATTTAATTATATAAAAATTGACATGCAAGATTATCGATTCATTTTAACTAATAATTAATTTTTAATTCTGTTTCAGGTAAGTTTTCGATTTACTACTGCTTTTAGTGAAAACTATTTTTTCGTAAGTAAACTGATGACGTCTCAATATTTTTTATAAGTTAAAAGTTGTCATGTAAAACATAGTCAAAGCACGCGGTTACGATGTGTAATAATTTAATGAAGATTTTTAAGACTTTTACATTTTGCTTTAATTAAAAATACTGGGAATTGCACTTTTTTATCCGTATTTAAAATTTTTAAGTCTTTCTTTTTAATTAAAATGACTAGGAATTGCATTTTTTTTTAACATACAGGGGTCAAGAGGTAGATATTTAAATAAACATAAATAAGGTAGATATTTAATAAAATTTCTATATATAGAATCTCTTTAAAAGCCGTAACACTAATTAACAGTAAAGTTTTACAAGTTTAAACCAATTTATTACTTTTCAAATGCTTTATATTTCGTAAGCAGTGCAGTATAAATTAAATTTTCACGCTAACGAAAAAGTACCGCCAAATATTTTAAAAATAGAACACCCGACTAATTATAACAATCGAGCAACAAGTGCAGTACGAAGTATCCTCATTATGCAGCTTAGCGAAACTTGCTCGAGTTATGATGATGACGACAAGGGTAGGCGAACTTCGACTTGCGGAAACAAAATTTCTACATGACCCGGATAAAAAGTTCGCATTCATCGAGACCCGTCGAACGTCTTATAAATGCTTCTTTTATGTTCGAAATTTTATCGTGAATTTATGCAATTCTGAAAGAGTATTGTCGATAAAAAGTATCTTCATATGTTTTGTTCCAATAAATATATACTTACGGTGATTAATTAAACCTTATAAAACTATTAAGTCATTACTATAATAAATAATTTTACTGTTGTTTTTGTGCATCTTTGCATAAATTTTTACATTCAGGTCCATTAAAATCGTCTAAAGATACTACTACGGTGTAAATTAACGAGTTTTCAAAATTCAATTTCTTTTTCGAACAACCATTTTTATACCCTCCGAGAAAAAAACTCAAAAAAACAGCTTACACGTTCCACCGCCTTCGCCGTCCAGCTTCGAAAAAGCAGTTCAGTCCAAAAAAACGCGAAAACAAAATCCCAGCTACAAGAGTATACATGTCAATTATCGTTGGACTAATCCCCGGAACAAAACTCAACAAACTCCTGGAGCGAGTATATAAGCGAGCGCGATCGCGAGTACGGACAAAAAAAAAAAGGAATCGTTTGTCTCGGGAGATTACCCCGGGCCGGATTACCGAAAAGTTGCTCGGCCGTCGTTTACGAGCGACAACAAAGGGAGAAACTCTCCGGAAGCTATTAGACGACTGGACCCCTTGCCGAAAAACCGGCCGAAGGAGAGGAGAATCGTCCGGATCCTCTGCTACGTGTATATATAAATGTACGAACATCCTACTGTGTATTTACGCAAGGAAATTAACGGAAGAGGCTCGTTGATTTTGACCTAGATTTTGTTCTAAAAATATATGTCTGCTTTTAATGGGCTGCTGGGCTTTAAAAGTTTTACTTTGTTAATTATTAAATTAATTCAAACTTTGAAGGGAGAAATTAACTTTGGATGAGCATTGAAGTTTTTTCTTAAACAAGTACACTTAGTCAATATTTTAATTAGACGTTTTTAATTAAATTTAAATTCTGTCGTCAAATTGTTACTTTCACGATATTTCAAATTCTGGTAGAAATGATATATATATATTTGCATAGTAACACAGCCTGCAGAGAAATTTAGATCCACAGCCTTGCAGCTTCACACCTGAAACCGGCCAATTTTCAAAAGAGTCTTTCCGATTCCGCCTGAAATTCGAAAAACCTCATTTTACGCCGCAGACGCGTTTTTAAAAAGGCTGCTGCGAGCACGGCGAGGGTCGTATATATTTATTAACAGGCTCAAGCTGCGCTCCTCGCCGCGATGCGCGCGGATTTCAAAATCCCCCCCGAGGGATATTTACCGAATTCGAAATGTGCATATCGGGTGTTAAGGTATTACCGCCCAGGGGCTATGCGGTTGCCAGGGAACTTTCGGAAGTGGGTCATTGGTTACGCCGTAGACCGAGTCGTAATTTTCCCGAAGTTTCATTTCGAAGGTGATGGGGTATTAATCGCCTGGGCGGGGAGGTAAAGGGACCGGCGGCGAGGGAAAGAATAGGCTTTTGAGCTATTTATTACTCTCGGAGGGGGTCGAGAGGGAAAAGCGTAAATGCCGCCGGTACTGGGAATTTGAATATTGTAGGCCCTCTGGTGGCTGTCGACGCGTACAGTCGTTGTACGGCCAGGGACGAGTACTATTTTACTTTATTGCTAAAGATCGCGTCACGTAGGGCGTACGTGTTGATTCCGCCGAGGGTAGTTTTGTTTTCGAAGAAGGCATAAAAGATTAGAAACTTTCGCAGAGGTAGAGTATAGCCCATTATTTGTTGTCGAATATTTCATTTTTGCGTACGAAATCATACAAAAGGTTTGAAAACTTGTGGAAATAAAGTAACGACATCGTTTAGGGAACTAGATCTATTATACAGCCAAAATAGATTTCAAGTCAAACGGAACAATAGCCCGCTAACGAGATCCGATATCTCCCGCAAATAAAAAGTGCAAGCTCTCCAGCACCCCGAGTTAAGATTCCAGCGCCGAGCGATCGACGTGCCGTTACGCTTCTTGCCAAAATTAACGCTCTCTCTCTCTCGGCGGAGCTTCGTCGGGCGCCTCGCCTCGCAGTAAATAACTCGGAAAACAAGTATATGTAGGGTTCGATCGGCGGGAGAGAGAGAGAGAGTGAGTCGCGCCGCGTCCAAGAGCAATCGAGAAAGTCCCAGCCGCAGCCGCACACGTAAGAGATTTCCCGCGACCGTCGTCGGGGAGGTAAAGAACTCGGGAAAGCCTTTTGGAGCGGAGCCAGGCGCGATTGTCGGAAATTCACGGCGGGCACGTTCCTGCCCCCCCGACTCCCCACGCTGATCCTTCGCAGAGAGAGAGAGAGAGAGAGAACAAGCTGCAGCTCACAAAGGACCGCCGGCCGCCGACGTCGTCGGTGCAAGTGCCTCCTATATGGCTGGCTTAGAGTGCTGAAGGAGGAGCGAGGGAGAGGGAGAGAGAGGAAGGAAGGATGATTGATTCTTTCGGGGACGTTTATTTTCCATTGCTTTACCGATCGGGCTGACGTTCGTGAAAAATTGATTGCCGCCGCTGACTTTTGAGACACTTTGTTTATGTGAACGGGTAACGCTTTGTTCATCTTTTGTCTCAAAATGGCTTTTAAAACGCTGGAGAGTACGAGGAAACTTAAGACGTTCCTATTCTTTGATTTAAAACGTTCTTAGGTGAAACTGCAGCCTCATGGTTCTAATTTTACTTTGAGCAAATACCCTTTACTTAAAATTCATGTGAATTGAATGATCAGTGGATTTATTATTTTTAAAATTTCAAGGCACATAGAGCATCTTTCGTTGGAATATTTTTTATTAAAAATTGGTTACTGGAAAAGTATAAACAAAGGTCTTTTGATATCTATTTTATCAATTCTTTGAATTCCTTTAATAAACAAATTCTCTTCTCTCACACACGAAATTCGATACAGTCACGCCGCGGCACTCTCAACCAAAAACCCCGCAATTTAAAAAAATAAACCACGACCTCGCTAAAACAGCAGAGAGAGCAAGAGGCATTAAAGCCCGGTCAAGACCGAAAGTACGCTTCCAGGACACCCTAAGCGTCCGGATAAAGGGCCCGGCGCGCTTTTATTTTTACTACTCGTCGGCCGCGTAATTGGACCTAACGACTTGATTAGGGAAATGTCGTCGTCCGCGTGGGAGGACGAGGCTACTGCGTACTTTGTTGACGGAACGATCGGAGGCTTGGTAATTCGCTCGGGGACTGGGTCATTCGTAAAAGAGGCCGTCGCCTTTTTTGGCCGGCGCTCTGCGCTCGTTAGTCGCGGTGATTTTCAGTCGGGGTTCGGAGTTAATGAGGAGGCGATGATGAGATAATGAGGCCTGCTTTTATTGAATGCTCGTTTAGAGGTATTTTGAATTCTATTGAGGATTGACAGGTTCGAGGATGAAATTGTTTTCTATCGAGAGTATTGGAATTGAGCTTGGGAGGAAAGACTTTACTTTCATTTCCGGTACTTTTAAATTGGATTAGAATGTATTATAGAACTGTTTGGTGGTACAGTAATTCGTTCAATATTAAACTCCTCGTTTCTTCATCACCTGAATAACAATTTTTGGATAAACAAGTTTCTTCACCGAGATAGTTGCGAACAATAGATTCAGAAGTCATTAATTTGAAAAAAATTTCTCGAAATAATTTGCAAGCCCGATAACGAAACAAAAACGTATATATAAATATTAAACAGCAATAATCTTCGTATTCCCAATGAATAAAAAAGGAGAGGAGCGTCCGAGCGAGTAACAAATAGAGCACTATATTGAATACGAAAATATGAATATTCAGGCAGACACTGGGAAAAAAGTACCGGGAAAACTGCAGAGAAAACACGCGCAACGAGACAAGCGACACGCTCGTCCGAAAGAAAGCGAAGCTCGGAAGCTCTGATGAAGATTTGCAGGGTTTTAAACGGAAGCGTCGGAGAGAGGCTTACACGTTCGTGCACGTTCGCGTCCCTTCTCGATTTCCTCGGCTGTTCTCCCTCTCCCTCTCTCTCTCTCTCCAGCCTGGTTTGCATTCGGAATTATAATGCCGGGCGCGGGGAGGGGGAGGGAGGAGAGGGAAAGGAAGTAAATTCAGGGGATTAATTTATGAGGGTCGCGCGCCTCGGACGCGCCATTAATCCTTTAACCCGGCGGCCGAAAAATTTTTATTCCCAATTTCACGCTCGCGACTCGGCCATTGTCCCATTAAACTTCAAGGGCGCACTATATGCACCCCGAGGAAAAAGAGAGAAGCGCCGAGCGTCGCGTCCTCCCTTCTTTGATTAATGCCGCCACTTTTCATTTGTCATATTTTATGGCTTTTAAAAAAGTTTCCTCGCGACCGCCGTCCTTCTAAGCTCTTAGATAATGGCGGCTCGAGTGGTCGAGGTTTGATTGTTTTATTTGTCGCTGCCGTTCGTTCGCTGGTGATGCGTGCCGGAACACGCGACGGGGGAGGGCTTCTGGAAGGGCGCTGCTCTCGAGAGATTTTCAGTTGTGCAAATTTGGCTAATTTGATGGCTGTGTTAATTGCGTCTGAGTGGCTTGTAATTCGAGGGATTTAAATAAAGCTACAATTATTGTGCATTGTACATCATTGAAAAATTGATCCGAGCGAATAATATTTTCGCGACTAAGAAATGATTTACTTTGCAAAATAAACGCTATTATAAGTTTTATTTTTGTTTTTTTTTTTTTAAATTCATAAATTCCGCACTCAACATTTTATATTTATCCACAAACATCTTGCAAATTCAAACTCCCCCCCATCAGCCGGAACTACAGCGCCATGGAACCTAAAATTTAAAGAGCCATGTTACTACGAACCTAAGTACTTTTTTAGATTTACACTCGCGAAAGTGCGGCTAAGGCGTCTCTATATCTAACGTCCGTGTTGCGCTCGGCGATAAAATCGCCGACGTGCGGGGGGGGGGGGGAGGACGATCAATAAAATTTTTATTTCCCCGAGGGTGCACCTTCGGGCAAAGACAGACAAACAGCGGCCGCGAATAAAAAGAAGCCGCGTGGTGGCGTTTTTGTTATGATGCAATAATAGTGTCGCGTCGGGCGCGCGAGCCGGGGAGAACAACGCGCGCGCTTTCCCCGAAAGCGCGCGAGGAACGCTCGGGGCGCCGTTTTAGGGTCGAGAGAAGCTCGCGAAGAAAGAGCCGGGAAAAAAATTTGAACGAATTCCTCTCGAAGCTGAAGCTGCTGCTGCTGTTTGCAGCTGGGCAGTACCGAGGGAAATAGTTTCCTGATGCGAAAAGTGGTGAATAAGACGTAAAATGCAAGCGGGAAACAGGTTTTTTGGGATCGGACTGTAATTGTGTGTGCGCGAGATTAGTTTATGCTTTCTTAGTGGAAGATTAATTGGATACAATTGTTACAATTGTTACAGTGCTTTTATCAATTATGAATATTTTATGTGATGTTAAAGAAGGATTTCAATTATAATGTTATCGGTGCCGAAAAAGGGTTAAGAATTTATATTTCTGAAAGACATCGGGCTCAATATTTAGGACGCCGTCTCTTGATACGAGACTATAAAGCTTTTAGATATTGCTTTATAGTGGCATAAGCAGGTTATGCTCTGTTCTACTTTTCTATCCTTTATTCGGGTAAGTTTTCAATAAATAATTATCTTGAAACCCTTTTAGCGTATAACGATCGCTCATCGTGAGGAGAGACACAGTATTTTCTTGCATTTAATCGTCTCAATTTCTCTTATATTTTAGGATAATTCTTTCCGGATGTTTACATTTAATATGTATATATTCAGTAGTTTTAAAGGATGATTTATTTCATTCGCCCGCATGTTTATTCAGCGCTTTTTTTTTTATAAATGTTGCTGAGGCCTTTTCCAATTATTTATCTTCGGTACGATTTTATTTGCAGATCAATGAATGAATTACGCATTTCCGGGAGTGTCGCGCTTTCATGAGCTGAATAATAATTTTTTTACGGATTAAAACTTTTTTATTTCTCAAAACTTGCTTTTTTATTAAAAAAAAAAAAAAAGAATTATTTTTACGCGTACGTTTTTCGAATTTATGTCGCTATACTTTTCCACTTTTCATGCATATGAAAACGTGACGTTAAAAATCTAAAACTATTATTTTCGGAAAATATTATCCGATAATTTATTAGTGTAAAACATTAGTTATCGTTATTGATCTTTTCGAATATTTTGTTTGACTTTTTCCAGAATTTATAAACATTAAATTAAATTCTGGTCTAGAATTCACGACGAATTCATAAACAAAGCCACAGTTTACAACTCACTTTCCGACGATTTATCACCCAACAGAAGCCGTTTTGATGAAAATTTCAAGCAAAACGTTGGGCTGTACATCATAAAATCATACTCAAAACTCTCGAAATATCTGTCTCAAACAAACCTTCTTAAATTATCAAAAGGCAATAGCAGTAGTGCATAAACGTCCGCGATTCTCCAATTTATTTTCCCGAAGAAAGAGCATCCCTCATTGCTCATTCAAGGCAATCCATAAAACGGGTCAGTTCGAAAAAGATATTCATGAACTAATAAACCTGTCAAACACATCGGCCCCCCCACTGAGCGGCTCGAGCAAAAAGCTCGGCAATTTAAACTTTTTCCAATCACGCTAAGCACTTCTATTTCCCTCGAATTAGCACTTGAAAGACCGTAGGTTAAAGTGACAAAGGAGGCCACAAAGACTCCGGCCCGGGGAAGAGCTGCTTGAAAATTCTCAACGCCTCCCATTAACTTTGCGGACGTATAAAAATGCGGCGCGCCTCACTTTCGACCTTTTCCTTTGCGTAGCTGCCGCGGCCGGTCCTCTTTCTCGGTCTCTTTAGCTTTTCAAATTAAGCCACGTCGAAGGAATGACAGCCCC
>UCOM01003521.1:0-17318 GCA_900474385.1 Ormyrus pomaceus | reverse complement strand
TACGCGTACACAGACAGGCAGGTTATGTGTGCGTGAACAGTCATTCCCAAAATTTCTTACGGAATCAGAGAGGTGGGGAGTATAACAAAAGCAGTACTATCAGAGCTATACTTTTCACGTGTAATGTAGCACGATAACCCCCTTAAAATACAATTATAACCGTTTTTTCGAACAACTCCAAAAATTACTATCACAATGCTTCCTCTAGGAGGAAACAAAACTGAATCATATCTACATAAAAAGTGTCTCATATTGAAATTTCAAGAAGGTACCCGCAGAGAGCTCATAAAAAAATGCGGACGCGAAAAAATTCATGCCTCTCTTGGCACGTTATTGCAGCATCCTCCGTTTAATGAATTTGCAAACATCAAAAGTATACATAAAGCCACGCGAGTCAATTTGCTACGTGAAACCGTCCACTCACGCATCATCAAGCGCGACATAACGAGAGAGCAAAAGAGCAGCGTCACGTGCTTGCTGAGCGCGAAATTACACCGGTAAGTACAGTGTACACCTTTTTTCTTCTCTCTAACTGCCACTTCCAACTCTTGCTCCCTTTTTTACCCTACGTTACTCTTTGTCTTTAAAAAGGTAATTACCTCGAAAAAATATATACAACAGCTGCTGGCATTAGCTGCACTATAAGTGCATATATGAATATCTAATTACGAAATTTGTATAATTTAATAAAGAAGTACATAACGTAACGCGAATTTCAATCATATTACCATGATTGCTTGTTCAGCATCAGTTTTTATACTATCGATATTTGATACACTGTAAAAACTTTTATATAGTGTTACATAGAAAATAATTTGGTTAAAATAATCTTCTTCTTATAAAATCTGAGGTAACGAAAGATTGCTGTCCAGTTGTTTAGCATGCAATCCAAGCCGATCTCGTCGTGCATTAATAGCAGAAATCGATTCACTTACATTAGGTAGCAGAGAGCCGTAAGCAGGGCTTGCGCAACGATTAATACACATAATTATGCAAGGCGCATACGTGCTCGCATTACTCATCGAGGACGGCGCGTAGACTTCCGCCAGACTGCGCCGGACCTTAGTTACGAGTCTGCGGTTTCGGACTTAACACCCTCGCCGCCACGACGACGACGTCGGCGGCGTCCATAATCGTGTTACATGTCGCGTACCCGCTGTATTATACGCCCGCCCGAGGCGGAAATCTCGCCGCCTGACATGTGTTCTCGCTTACTCGAAGCATTATTACTCATCGAGCTTTCGCGCTTTTGCGCTTTTTGCTAATTGAAGAGTTACCTCACTCTTACGCGGGATTTTCATTTGCATTTGCGTATGTATATGCTTATTGTTACCTAGCTGGAATCTGGTCTGACTTGTATTAAGTATTACTACTTGGATCAATGCACTCTTTATACGATAAATATTGATGCTTTTGCGGTAAGAATATACGGTAGTATAATCATATTACGAAAGGTCTTTTCCCACAATTTACTCCGAGATTTACCCACAATTTAAAGCATGAAGGTAAAGGTATTAATTCGTCAAGAATGTAAGAATCACATAATATCGAAGGGGCTTTAACGTAGAAGACAGTCTATAATCTTTATTTTTAATCCAAATGAAATTTCTCAATATTCATCACGTCACGGTTTTATTATTCTTATTACTTACAAAAGCAAATTATAAAGGAAGGGTAAGTTCGTGGAATTATCGGGCCAATCATAGCAGCTTCGCCAAAGTAAATTTCAACAGCTAAAAGACGCAGATATCAAGGCGAGTAACGATGAGGCTAACCGCGAGCACGAAGACAAGAACGAAATACTGTCAGCCGAACGTAGATCACGTAGTAAGGAGGAGACAGGCAAGAGAGACAAGATCAGTTATGAGTCGAACCGCAAGAAGCTCGACCTCAAAGCAGGCAACTCCTCGTTCCTCTAATTTCCGAGGGGGCGTCGCGATTCGTACTTTACATTCTAACGATTTTTTACGGGGTCTCGGGGGTCTCTTCAATCTTCCTCAAAAAACCGCACCTATGAATATAAATACGAAAGTGACGGTGATTTATGCCGCGAGCCGAGTAAAGTGGGAGTAGCAGGCGGTAGGGAGGGAGAGAAAACAGAAGATTCGATACTTTCATGCTTGCCATTTTACGTCGCGGTCAGTGTTTACGCTCCGGATTTTAGCACCCAGCCATCTCGAGGGTATAACTTGAGGTCTTCGCGTTGTTTAAGAGCTCACCGATTTTTATGATAGGATTCTTCACTCCCCGGCGTCTTTGGCGCGACTTGAAAAGCTCAGATTTCTTTGTTCCGCTTCGTCGAAACTTTTTTCTTGTATGCTTAATTTTTCATTGACTTCTTATTAGCATCGTTGAATGGAAACTCTGTCAGAAATTGAAAAAAATTTCAATATTTTCCGCAACAGTAATTTCCTTCTTCTTCTTCTTTTTCTTGGGGGTTAGGTTGGCAACCGAATAATCTATACAGCCATCAGCAGACAGTAATTTCCAAATGTGAATAAAATCTCTTCACGCATAAAAGCCGCCTTTAATAAACGCAAACACGACATGCATGAAAGCTCGATCGATAAACGCGACGTATACCTTGCTCGCTCGAGCAATTTGTGATAACGGCCAATAGTTAAGTCTTCCTTTCTGCCGCAGTCGTCGAACCTGTTGACATCGGCAGTTCGTTTGTCGAAGCGCAAGAGTTTCCTCCTTTGAAATATCCCCCTTTTGAACTTCGAACTGAATCCGAGGCGAACGAAGTACCTTCTCGACGAGGCTCTCCAGAGAGTCGGTTCTTTGTGGACTTTCCGCGGAGAGATACGCTCACTCTGCCATACGAAGTATAATCCTCTACGATCCTGTTGATCGACAGCGCCGGTCGATCATTTTCATAGACACTGTCTCTCTCCCTTCCGCCGCGATTCAGTTTTGAGTGTCCTCAAATAGCAAGAGATCCGTTTCGCGAAGCGGCCAAGTGGATCTGCGCCCTTCGTCTTTTGCCTTCGTCAGCCTTTTGTCGCTATGTTCTCCGTTTTTAAAAATAAAATCTATCCTCCCGCTTTCGGTCGAAAGCTGGCGTCGAAAATTTAACTTCACTCGCACAAGGCGCAATATTTAGCAACAGTTCTTCAGCAGTTAGACAAAAGGAAAAATCTATCAATATTTTCCGCATGAAGAAAATCGAACAAAAAGCACGACGAACGTCATTAAGCGCGCGACGACACTCGAGCTTAAAGAGGCGCGCGCAAAGCGTTTAAAAAAAAAAAAGAAAAAGAAAAAGTTTCAAAACGGAGTACAAAAGAATGAAAAGGCGAACGGAGGTAGCGCGCAATCTGCCTCCGGCTCGGCGGATCGCTCGAGGGCCCTATAATTTATGAGAGAGAATCACATGGCAAGACTTTGATTTTCGGCTTAAGCGCTTGCATTGTGTTCTTATTAGCTCTCGAGACACGGCCCTGAACGCGCGGCAACTCGATCGGGTGGTTGCGCGTGTCGCGGCCCGCTCCATTGTTTCTCGCGCGAGCATCGATCGCCGCCTGCAACTCCTGCCTGAGCCATAAGCGGAGCCTCTTTGATCGGCAGGTAACGACAGTTTAACTCGCGTCCGAAGCGCAGCCGCTCCCAATTCAAGTGTTTCGCTGTAAGCGCTTGCTTTTCCGTGGGAGGTCCGTAATACTTTCTGCATGCAGCTGCCAAATTCTCCTCAGTCCGCCTTTTTCACTGGCTTTTCATTTCATCACTTGATCATTTTAATCTTTCCCGAAGTCAAAGGACATTTCGAGTAAACTCTATACATTTGCAATTCGTTAACCCCTGCGATAAAGTCTTTTGTTGAACTTTTTGAAAAATCCTGCAAACTAATAAAATGCGCAACACGCCTCTTTCCCCCGATGCATACACACAAGCATACTTGCTTTCGCTCTATTTAACTGCACGTTAATCCCCAGCCTCCCTCCATCCTTCATTTTCTCATTGGCCCGCGCGCAGGGCGCACACAGGCGCAGACTCACGCACACTCGCTTAATGCATTTGATCCGCGCTAAAACGCGTTCGGCGCGGGTCCCCCTTCTGATTTTTTTCCCTCCCCCGGCGCGGCCAAACTGCAGCCTCGGTGTGTGTGTGTATGCAGGCAGGAAAATAAAAAAAAAGGGGGGCTCTCTCCTCTCGAGCACGCACGATTTGCTCCCGCGGATTTCATTTGAAAATCTAATCGCCGGCAGCGCAGGCGCGCGCGCCTCCACCCCCTCGGAGCGGCCGCTAAATCCTTCCGACTTTCACTTTGTTCCGTGTTTTGCACTTGCTTTGCGGCCTCCCCTTCCCCCCCTCCCGCTTTTGCTCCTTCCCTTTCCCTTTTTAAGCGCGCTTCACGGCGATGTACTTTTCGAGATTCGAGCCTATGCTCTGCCTCGCTCTCCGTCCTCTTTAGACTTAACTCTTTCTCTACGTAGATTTGCCTTTATGACTTTCGAATATTGCGAGGTATGTATGCGTGCACATTGTGTGCTCGCGTATGCACGGATTTAGGGGCACAATGGATCTTTTTTCGCTGGCCATTGTTTTTTAAGTTAGCAAAACAAGTATGCCTCGGTGAGAGGCCTTGATCTTTTCGACGTTGATAATTCTTTCTCCGACAATTCTCTTCTTGCCAATTCAACAGTAATAAATAATTATTATTTCTTAATGTACTCTTAGTAAAATGTTAAGCTATCGCATTCGGGGTAGTGAAAAAAAAAAAAAAAATACATTGCAATAGAGTTAAACTCAAAATCATTATAAAAATCTGAATAAAGTGTAGAAAGTCTGAAAATAACAAGCAATTTGAAACAAGCGAGTAATTGATACTCCTGAATTCTGTAACTAGAGAACGTGCATGATTCGTCATCGACCCCATCCCGTACCAATAATCCGACACATGAATAATTGAGCGCGGGAGAATCGCGATAAGAATAATACAAATCGCAGATGAAAACGACGCGGTGACAAGACAAGAAAAGAGAAAAAGAACGCGGGAGAGAGAGAGAGAGGGAGAGAGAGTGACGCGCGCGTCTGTCCTGACGGCTCTGAGTTTGATAAATGACGCGCACTTTATTCCGCGAGGGTGTGAGCCGCGGTGTAATCAACCGCCTGTATTATATAACCGAGTGGCTTTTGTATATCGGCGCGCGGAGGGGAAGTATCGGGGCTGGAATGATTATTTTTGAGCGCGGATACACCGCGGGAATATCTAGTTTTGTAAATCTATGTGATCAATTTCGGAGGAGGCCGCACTTCCAGAAAAGCTCCCGACGCCAAATTGAGCGCGTGATTGAACGTTGTCGATGATGAGTCTCGCGCTCTTTCGATTTATTCCAATGATTTAAAATAATGATTATTTCCCTTTTTTTTTCTCCTCGTTAAGTTTGACGCGTGACAGATGCGGATGCAGCGCTAAGTAAAAGGAGTCTCTCGTAGAAAAATAACCCAACTGTATTTTGATTATAATGATAATTCTATCCAAAAAAAAAACGAATAATAAATGAAAAAATAATGATTATAATGATAATTCTAACCAAAAAAAATAATAAATGAAAAAATTGAGAAAACTAATCTAAATCTCGCGAGCGCTCGGCTCGTCACGCACCTAAAATACTCAGATATCCTGGGTAAAAGCAGGAAAGGCCGTTCCGCGGGCTCGCATTATAAAGCAGCCCGATGACATTAAAGCCCGGCGTATGTGGTGAGATTACTCCGAGAAAAGTTTAATCTTAATAAACGAGGGCAATCAAGGCAAAAGCGAAGGAGAGAGCGAGAGAGAGAGAGAGAGAGAGAGTCGGGAAAACGCGCGACCCATGCAAATGCGACGACGAGGCTCTCCGCTTCCCTCCCCCTAGGAATTTACATAGCTATAGCACTCGAGTCTCCGGGCGGCCTTTTGTCCGGCGCGGAATGTCCATCAAGTTTTTGTCCAGCAGCGTCCGAGGCGAGTAAATAGGAGAGTCAAATGACCAGCGGGGCTTAAGGCGCGGGGGACCGGCTCCTTTTATTTGCTGATTGCGTTCGGATTGTTTCGTGATTTAGCATAAATGTTTGATTAGATTCGGCGCTCTCTCTCTCTCTCTCTCTCTCTCTGAAGAGTGTTTGCCCAAAGTGTATTGAGCTGCCGCTCGCCGCCGCTGCTCGATCGAAAGCTGAAGAGAGGAGGACGTCATTATTTAATTATATGGCGGGTTAATTTATTCACGGCGGCCGAATCGACTCACGCCCGCTTGCTATACAGGCTATAAGGGAAAGCGATTAACCGCTGGCCGTTGCGTTGGGAATTCAAAGAGAAAGAGGACGCTTAATAGACCTTCGAGCGAAAATTATAGTGGGCGTGATAACGATTTGGCTAGTCCGCTTTGTTTCCGGATAATTTATTTTCGCCTACTCTGGTTCGATCTCTATTTTTTAGGCCGCTCCAGCAGATAGGGGAGCTGCAGTTTATTTCTATTTATCTCTGAATGTACCTGTTCGCTGGTTTGCCCGAAAAAAGTCATTTAGTATTCGTAAGTTGGTTACTTTATAAATACAACTTTTTACTCATTCATTGCGCTGATGAATTAAAATAATTTATATCTTTTGTACATTTAAGGGAAAAGCAAGTAAGTTCTTTTAAAAAAAATTTTTAAACAACTTAAATCTTAGGAACATAATATCAGTTAAGCGTAATACAAAATCAGTAAAATAGACGAAATTCAAAAAATATTTTATTTTTTTAAAAACTAACGCTGAGCTTTATTCTCAATTTTACCGGGTATTCACCTTGCCCAGCAAGAACACCTAACTGCGCCCGAGAACCACAAAGTCCAAGCAAAAAAGCTCGAATTCTCCGTACCAAGGGCCACCGAAGGCTTTGGCGACTCGTTGCTCTCCCTTCCACATACACCGAAGCTCATCCAATCGTTCAAGACGCGCGCGCGTGCACACTACAGATCCTCCGGCATTCAGTTAGCCGCTGTACATATATATGGAGGGCCCCGAGACTGAAGCGGATTGCAGCCGTAGCTTTAAACAATGGGAGCTGCTTGCGCGTTTAAGGTAATCCCCCGGAGAATATCCACGAGAGGGACAGAGGCGTACTCACGCGCAGCCCTTCGACCATTCGAGTGATGCTCGTCCTTTACAGGGCACTTCTGCCTCTCTGCTCATCTCAGTCTGATCCTGCCGTAGCTTCCGGCTTCTTTCTTACTGCCCGCCCCGATTCGCTTTTTAATAAATACCCTCGTTTTTTAAAGTTTTTAATGACACATCTTTGAATTCATTGCCTGATGTGTAAATCGAATATATTTAGTAATTTTAGTATACTTAATAACCGACACTTTAAGGCCAATTTTCTTGAATTTCTGCACGGAGAGAAATTTTGTAGGAAAACGGGCTGAACCGACCAAAAAACTCCTATATTACATAAAATATGTTAAGAATTACTGCCGTGAATAGAAAAATTTACTAGATTGCCAGTCTATGATTAGACAACTGGAAATATGGTAACATTTATTTTATTTTTTTTTTATATCGCGTCCACAACCATCAACTAAGAAACAACAAAATTCCTTAAAATTACTGATTTGATAATACAAAACACGCGTACGGTATAAGTCCTACCCCGGGTTCTAATCAGCATAAATAACTGGAGAGCCGCTCAAAGCCTCTATTCTAGGCATTGTTTGCCGAGCTCCGTCTTCGTCTAATTGTCAAAGACTGTCCTTTCTGCAGTCTCGTCCAATCTCCCCCTCCCCTACAAGGACTCGCGTGTTCTGGATGGTCCGCATTAACACCTATTTACCGTCGGGTCGCTATTTCGCACCGAGGCGCCGTCTTCTCTGCGCGCTCGCTTAAGTAGACTGTCCACAAAGCCCGCTCGCAGAGGGGAGGTAGAGTATCTAGAGCTGCAGCTCCAAGAGATTACGACTGGTGCGCGCCTCGAATTACAGTTAATCTCACGCTCAACTTCCACTCGATCTGATAACGCGAGTACCTTGCCTCTCTCTCTCTCTCTCTCTCTCTCTCTCTGTCTCTCCGAGTCCCTCGTCTTTATACAAATCCTGCCATTCGAGTGCAAGAGGTCGGTTTTGCATGTCGAATATATAACGTTGGATCTGGAAAGCGTGTTACTCGTTGTTTGCAGGTCTGCTAAAGTGGGGAATTTTGTTTATGATTAGAGCGGATGGAAATTTAATGAACAGACTGAATTTGAGTATTCAGAATCCGAAAATAAAACAGTCGTATTGCTTAAAAAGGAAACTAAATTGATTAACTATATCTAATTTGACGGATAGTAGATTAACATAAGCTCACATTTACTCGGGGCGCTACCACTTTCTTTGATGTATTAAACTGTTAAGCATAAACGAACGATGTATTCATTTTGATACAATGTAATATTGTAAATTTATAATTTAACATAATTCTGCAAAAAAGTATGTCTAATAATTCGTACGGTGCATAATGAAAAGTAAATATTTCTGGCAAAAAGAGCACTTGGTCAGAAAGTGATGATTACCATAAAACTTTATCTCGCAAGCACAATATTTATTACCCGAGAATAATCCAAAAATAGTGTCGCGTGTCGATGATTCGACGGCCCCGATGACCCTCCATGAGAAAAATTGGAGCGTCGAAAAGACAACAGCAGGAACATTCGCTCGATCGGGGACGCATACATTCGGGGCTAAAATTTGTCGCCCCACGCGGAAAAACAATCGTCCTCGAATGCTCGGAGGGAGCCGCCGAGAATAAAGAAAAACAAGTCAATCTCCGCGTCCTGCGAAATCGACGCCATCAGGTGGACAAATAAAGTCAGCCCGACTCTATATACTCTCTCTCTCTCTCTCTGTTCGAGCATGACGCCGTTTTATTCGAGCGAGCCTGCGAGTCTCTTTTGTTGTATTCGAATGAATGCGAACAAGTGGATCGTCCTTACGCAAATTTCTACCGGAGAAGTAAATTCTATTACGTTTTCCTTTCGTTTTCGTGTGATAATATTTTCACATGCATTAGCACTGTTTGCCATGATAATCTTGCAGATTAGATTGACACTCTCTGTAGCCACTCCTTTTTATTTTACGTAAATAAATTTGATCGATTCTTTGAAAAATTTTATTTGCCATAAATTTATTTATCCCAATTCAACTGTTTGGATGTTTAAATCTATTAATTATTGATAAAAGGTAACAAATAATTTATCTTAACTGCTTCGTGCACAGTGTGTCAAATCCATTATGAACGAATCGAGGCGAAAAGCAACTGAATCCCGATATCCCAAACCTCAAAGCGATTTATAATACGATTCCTATTACCCCTTAATTTTGACCCGGCCGAGCGGCTGCGTGAAAGATCGAATTTGCTGCCTATCGACAAGGCAGCTCGTCCGACTAAAGTATCGCGCAACGCGCATACGGCACTCGTGCCCGGGTCTCCGGGGAGCGATAAGGCGAGGAGGACAAATGACCGTCCGACAGACGTCGTCCTCTCGAAAGATCGGGCCTCTAAGTAAATTCGTATATCCAATCCCCCGGTGACCGGGCCGATCCGTCATACGAGATTACCGAAGTAAATAACGCAGCGCGCGTGGAAAAAAAATGCAAGCGTGCGGGGGAGCATCCGAGCGAGATAATGTCTCGATCGAACGCTCGACGAGCGCGAAACTGTTGCGTGCAGTCACGGCATGTCGAGGAGAAAATCGCCGAGCTTTCACGAACGACGTTCGCTCAATTTTTTCTCCTAATCACTTATCAGGGCTTTGCGCGCTCTTCTCTGAACGATGAATCATTTAGTTTGATTCGTAGTGTGTGTAATTAATATCTAATTAGTATAGAAATTTGAATGTGCTGAAGAATTTGTCTCACTGAAAAACTTGCTTTCAAAACGTACCTCTTTGCTGCTGGTATTCAAAATCATTAATTATTCCTCAATTAAACGGTACATTTGTGAACGTAAATTGCATAATATCGAATCAAAAATTAAATTAACAATGGTAGTTTTGGATACTCATCTAATTAAAACTGGCTATCAAGTCAAAATTTAAAATCAAAACTATTTGTGAATTTCCACATTCTCTTCGCCACTTCGTTACCACAAACTCCGCTATTACACGGATTATTTCGGTAAAACTGATAGAAGCGCAATCGCGCGCTGCAGCGCGTCCAATTTCAAAGGGTCATTTTCTCCCTATTAATTACTTACACAAATCGCATGAAAAATGAATCAGCGCGGCCATTGCAGCGCTTCCAGGATCGAATGTAATTGCCGCGCAGCCTCGCAATCATCTCTTCGAGCTCCATCGGACTCGTAACCAAATTTAGGTGTAATCGCGAACTCTTCCATCATTCACGCGTCCCTGAACTTTCGCCGCTCGTCTCCTGTTCTCGTCTCACCCTCGCTCCGCTCGTCCGGCGGCAGTGCACTTCTTTCCCCATTCTCCCGAACAGCGTTCTGACAGTGAGCGAGAGGACTGTGCATCGGAAAAGGGACCGTTTCCCCGGTCGCGCAATTTTTTTTTTTCTTTCGACCTTAAAAAAAGAGCAGCCTGGGCAGAAAAAAAAAAAAAGAATCGCGCCTGCGACCCAATTTCATCAAAGCCGGACGGCAGCCGGCCGCCTTTTCAAAAGTGCTTTCTTTCCGCTTGGGCTGCTTGAAGAATTAGATAGATTACCGGCGCGTATTATCGGAGGAGGCCGGAAGAGTCGCGGGGGGCTCGGCGGACGCGCCAATGCGAGATCATCAATGGAAATTGGTCCGCGAGGACTGACTGGCGTCTGTCGGCGTTGTTTGGGGGCGAAACGAGCGGGGAGCGCTTTCAATGAGAGCGAAAGAGACGGAGGGAGCGGCCGCGCCATTGTGGACAAGCGTTGACAAATTTCTCCTTGCTTTTTGGGAAAAACATCGATTTACGCGACGTTTTATTTTCGCCTGATGGCCGAGCCGTTCGGTATACAAAATTAATGAATTGGGATTCGGACGAAGCGAAATAAATTTTTACTCGAAAAAATGAAAAAAAAGCCCGCCCGCTCGTACGTCCAATTTGTGTTTATCGGCAACGGAGAATTCATGTATGTATGGGTATTGGAATGTCGAATTAATTGCATTGCATAAAAATCAAGGAAAATTCAAAAGAACCCTTCAAAATTGACTCGTACAGGAAACAATAAATCACGATTAGACTCAACAAACTGCAGCCTACAGCAGCTTCGTGCACTGATCCACCTCAACCGTTGAGAAAAAAAAGATGGAATTAAAAACAGAGTCCAGCGCAGTACTTGAAACAGCTCTCTCGCCCACTTAAGAGCTCGAGGGTGGGTGGCTTTTTATACACGCGCAGAATCGTAATTTGTATCCTTTGAATTACCATCAATGCGGAGAGCTCGCACCAGAGAAACCGAGTCGACCCATAAATATCCTAGGCGTATCAGTCAAGCGAAAAGCCATTAATACTGCAATGCACTCCACTAATCGCGAGGCCGCGCGTATCCCCGTTTCTACATATATAGAAATACACATAAAGAGCCGATATACGCGCTGGCTCGCGCAGACACATCGACGGGCGGAGCTGCCACCTGAAATAAAAATGAGAGTCGTTAAACGGCAAAGCCGCGCGCGGAAGAAGAGTAATTGGTTCCGCGGATACGCGCGCCGCGTCGGAGAGATACAAAAAGGCAGAGAGGAAAATATACGGCGGATAAATGCGTCAGGAGAGAGAGAGAGAGAGGAGAGAAAAAAGAGAGCACTCGAAAGTATAGGAAAAAGCGCCGCGGCGCCATTTGCGAAATTTCAGGGGCTCCGCCGCGCCGTCGGAACGAAAAGAGAGAGAGAGACAAAAAAAAAAGGAACGAGCCCTCGTCTACGCTTAGCTCTGCAGCTGATGCACGTATAGCTCTGCGGTTGCAGGTGGCCGAGTAATAAGCGGTAATATCGGAAAATATTTCACGTCAATCTGCGGACGCGCGGAATATTGATTTTGCAGGCCAAAGTTGCAGGCGCGCTATGTGTGCCCGTGCGTTTATTATGCTGGAATTTCGCAATTGACTCTCGAGCGTATTGTGCGCCCGACCCGAGAAAAGTATTGGATTTTTAATCCTATTTTATAAACCGAGCATTAATTGACTTTTGATTGAAATTTAAAATACTTTATTGTTCTCAATGCAGTCGTATTGATGGTTTTTACGTTAATTTCTATATGGCTTCAGAAGTAATTATCTTCAATTTTTATAAAATAATTTTCATGATTGACGTCTAAGAGTGGCTTTAAACTTTAACAGGAAACAGTCGTTGGAAATAGAAATAAAGCGTTTTTCTGATGTGACGCAATTAATCAATGTAGACAGAGGACAAAAAATTGCAAGAAAGAAAGAAATCAGAGGCAAATGAAACAAAGAAGTAATGACATAGAAAGGGAAAAAAAAGCGAGCGTTTCGCCGCTGACGGCAGTGAATAATGAGATAATATAAACAAAAAGCTTAGTCGTTCAGTTTTCAACTCCCATTTTATCATCATTTAATTTTTTAAACCCTTTAATTTAAATTTTTTTCAACTTACCTTTATACAATCCTTCTATTAAATCCTTTAGTAAATTCGATCCGTTAACGTTAGTCGAAAGGAGCAAATACTAAAGACAAACGAAACCTGACGATAAAGTAAAAGAACTGCCATTAGCCTCGCTTAGCCAGTCTCCCCGATGGCTCGCAATAATTTATTTATCTACGCGTACGACAATCGCAAGACAGATCGATCTCTTTGCGGCGTCGCTCGTGAGAGTCAAAAAGTGGAGGAAGACAGGGAGAGAGAGAGAGAGAGGGAGCGAAACAGTCGCGCAACTTGGCGAGTTTCCTTCGCCGGCGTTCATAACCATTTGAATGGGCCAATCAATCACGACGGCGTGCTCTTTCTTTCTTGTGGCGCTGCAGTGACGTCACTGCCGGCATTCCCGACCCCCTCGTTGTTTTCGGCGTGACGATCGGAGCGACAAGGGGAGGAACCTCGCTGCCGTTATTAGGCGCACCGAATTATTTTTCTTCGGGAAATCTCGACAAAATTCATGCCGCGCGGCAACAAGTTACTTTTAATAAATCGCTAAAGAATTCAAAGAGATCCAGTTATTCGAACAGGTGCTTCGAGAGGTGTTTGCGCGGACGAGGAAGCACATTTTCGAAATCTGCAGTGTTTCTATAATAAAAACACACTACAAGCGCGCCGAATCACCTAACTGTAGACGCCGTATTTCTGATAGCTAATTATATATTCCAAGGGTGTCTGGCCGATCAGTCAATGTATCCGCTGCAGCTCCTGGCGACAATAGAGCCCTCAGATAGAAAAAGCTTATCCGTCAAGCTCGTGACCCCCGAGAGCCGCTTCCCCGTCGTAGGCTCCTTTTAATTCACGCTTTGACGAGTGGGAGAGAGAGAGAGATAGGCAATGAAAAATTAAGAGGCATCTCCTCGGCTAATTTCCGCCTACTTCGGGAGGGGGCGGGGAGCATTAATTGTGCTCCTTCGCCGGTCAGATGCCGCGCGCTGCTAACAAAGCTGGGACAGGGATTTATACGCGAGGCAGTCTCTTATCTCGCGCTTGGATTTTCGCCTAATGCAGAGCGGAGTCGCTTCAATTCCTTTGAAGAATGGCTGCAAGACGATAAAGTCGTCGCTTTTTTCCGAGTGCCGCCTTTCTTTTTGCCTCCTTCGCGAGCGGGACACTTCATTAATCTTGCACGAGTCCTGCTCCCGTTTGGAAGAAGAGAGATTTCATTAACCTGAAGAGTTTTTCTGAGGTATGCTAAATTCGTTAATTGATGATGCTCCAAAACGAGCTTTCCAGAGTTCCAAAGGGAAAATGTCTATAAATTTCTCTATCTTTTCTTCGGTTCGCTTACCTATTTCACAAAGTATGAGAGTGTCAAAATCTAAATTCCATTTTTGGCCGGCTAACATCGCGTCTGCAGATTGACGGCTCGTGACTTTTCAATTTTCCGCGCCGCTCTTCCAGCCGATCGCACACTTTGGGCTGGAAGGGTCGCTTTCGCCGCGACCTACGGCCCGCCATTATCATGCATGATCATTGTCATGGCGCAGGACGTCGGCGCTTTGAGCAGCGGCCGACATAAGCATATTTGAGCCCGGCGCTCCTCGGCGCCAGGCCGTATAGGTGTTCGAATTTAATCAAGCTGCTCATGCGCGTGCGCGCAATGGCCGATTAACATGAAACGTCACCGCGCGCCTTCTGCAAAAACAATCGTCGCTGTCCCTTCAAAGCCGATGGCCGATTCGGCCCCGCGACCGTCTGGATTACATCAAAGTGTCGGCCAGGCCTAGGAGCGTTAATTAACGCCGCGCTCGGAATGCCGAACGCACGCGCACAATGCACGCTCTCTTGTGGCGAGTCTCCTTTTGTTTGCCGCGGACACAAAGTGGAGATGCGACCAAAGCTCTCTCTCTCTCTCTCTCTCTCTCTCTCTCTGTCTCTCTGGGTGTCGGAGTTTCGCGGCTGCTTTTTCACCTTTTCGACCGGGCAAAACAGAATGGACGAGGATTCGGAGGGGTCTTTTGTCGATTGATCTCGAAAACGTAGTGTTCGAAGCCGAGATTGAGCTGTGTTTTAATTTTTCGTGCACAGTAGTACTTTCAATATTAAGACGCGTCGTATTATCCATGCTGAACTTTGCATTTGAATAGTTGCACTTTCCATTGTTAGCGCTTTTTTAACACTTTAAAAAATGAAAGAGATCTATTTTTTTTTCAATCTCTTTTGGAATTATACTGAAAAATGAATAAAACAAAGGTAGCTATTAGAATATTCCGAATACGCTGCAAGTGATATTTGCATAGTAAACAAAATCATTCAAAGTATACACATTGTCGAAGAATAATTTCCGAAGCAGCGTCCCGACTAAAAATTGCTGATACGTGAAAAATGGCTTCCGGCGTCCAGAACCGAAAAGTATCCTATTCTTCGGGGAAAAGGAAAATTATACTTTCCAATGAGATGCGACAGAGGGAGGGGGGGGGGGGAGGGAGTACGAAACTCCGATTTGAAAAATCCGGTGGACACAAGCTAGAGAATCGGACGCGAGCCAAGGGCGAAACGTCGCAAGTCCCGCGCAATCTAAAATCTGTCAAGACTTTGATCGATGCGCGTCGGCCGCCGTGTTAACGTGTAACGAGGCTTCGCCGCGAGTTAACCCCGAGGGCGTCTCTCTCTCTTTCTTTAACCCTCGTTAAAGCGTTCCGCGATCGCTCCCTACTGGAATGCAAAGTGCTCGTGTGAACCCGACGTTTAAAATCGGGGCGCTGACGCCTTTCCTGGCGCATCTTGTTGCGAGGTGGGCTCGAATCGTATTGGGGTATGTACCGCACACACGCACTGATGATTGAACTGTAAACTTTGTTGGACGATAAACCGATTAGAATTCATTTCCGCTAGATTTGGAGTCTTCTGGTTTAACGCGCACATTATTTAAATTATGATTTTTCTACATGCAATAATTAAGCAGCAACATTACGAAAGTACTTGTCTAAAAAAATGTTCAAAATACTATAGGGAAACTGGAAAAAAAAACGACTAAAGAGCAGTAATTGAAAACACTTTTATGGACTAAAATGTTTAAGCTCTCTATATTTCAATATTCATTCAGTGCTTTCAAGTCATGAATTCAAAGGCACGACACAATACGAAAAAATACATAATAATAAAAGCGCGAATAAAACTCTCGAGAGAATAATTTCCGCATTCCGGATTCGAAGAGCCGAAAACTATTCGCAGCCCCGCCGAAAAATAAAACGCGCGCGAATAAAATCAACTCGTCAGCCGGTCGCAAAAAAATAAATCAGCAAGCGGAAGAAAGGTAAAAGCCCGTTCACCTCTCGCTGCAAATGCGACATATCCCACTGGCGACACGATTATTCGATTTGTGTAATATCCGGTCGACGTTCGCACCCTCGACTGTAAGGGTTTCCGCAGAAAAGCCTTCCTGAAAAGCTCCCGGCGCCGCCGCGCGTGATAGTAAAAACATTATGATAACCTGATCGAGAAATAAATGTCCTTGCCCGAGGTGTCTACATCAAATCACCGTTAACAGAGTTTCGGGGAAAAAGAGGCGACGTTCCAGGCCGGAGGAATCTAATCTCGGCAAGGATTAGGACTGAAAATCTCTCGGGTGTTTCTACATAGTGGTAAGGTTTTGTCTAATGGTGGTTTTATCCTGGCCTACGTCCAGCGTAGAGATTCTATAAGGATTCTGCTGGAAAGGCTAAAACAGAATATAATACAGATTTAGAGAACTACCTCTTTTTCAATTTGAAGCTTCATCCGTTAATTCTAAATTGTATTGAGGAACCAAAGCAACGTTTTATTTGCAAAATATTTGTATACAAATTGATTTTTTTATTATCCGCTGCACGATTCTACTTAACTCTTAACATTTATTAGTACCAAACTAGGTTTATTCTTACTTTAAAGAATAAAACCTTTTTAAAATAATCACTTTACGAAATAAAATCCCACCACGATTAAAGAACCTAATCGATTGAAAAATAATTTCTCGACGCCGATTCCCCAGCTGATCCGCCGTCACGAAGCAAACAATTCAATCAAAATGCCGCGGACAGGAGACTCGTCGGGCCGCGCGGCGAATCTTCCTTTGACTCGGTCTAATACGCAAAGAGGTGCGCATCGGCAAGGCTGAGCAGCGCCAAAAGGAGCATAAATCCGCGCGAGAGTGCTCCGCGCAAGGATCTAAACTTAACTCTCGGCGCAGCCCGCAGGGGCGCGAGGAATATTCTTCTGTCGGGACACGCTCGTAAAAGGCCGCGCGAGGCACATAACGCCGAGGTAGCGAGAGCATAAAATTAGAAGAATGCTCTTGAAAGGATTTGAAAGGATTGCTCGCTCCTGCCTCCGCGAGAGTCCCGATGTTATGCGCGAACGCGGCCGCCTACCGTGGAATCGAGAGCCGGAGGAAGAGAGAGAGAGAGAGAGAGAGAGAGAGAGAGAGAAGCACGAGTTTTCGAAAGAAAAGAAAAGCGAGGCGTTTCCGGTGCTTCATCTTGCAAATGGAACCGAGGCTCCGACAGGTCGACGCACCCTGCTACGTGCATGGAAGCTGGGACCCGATTGCAAAAATTGCCAAGAGGCCTTTATTTCGATTGATTCGGGAGACGCTGCCGCTTTCTTTGAAATATTAAGTTTTCTTTATACTAAAAGCCTTAAACTCTTACAAGGAGAACACATGACATATGGGTAATGGATTTTCCTGTAACTTTGGGATATGTTTTCTAATGTTAAAATATGAAGGAAGCCGCGTCCGTTCGGCCTAACGCTCGATTTTT
>UCOM01003520.1:0-17334 GCA_900474385.1 Ormyrus pomaceus | reverse complement strand
TTCCCAACAAACTGCATTTCATTATCCGCGCGTTACAGCAACCTTCGCCGGAATACGTAAAGCGCGGCGGCAGCGTTAAACCTGAATGCCGAAGGAGCAAACGAGGCGGGACGCGGATCGAAGGGAGAGGGCAGGAGAAATTGGAAGAAAGCGAGCGAGTCTTTTTAGCCGCGGGAGCCTTTCTTCGCGTCTGGCCACATGTATAATTTATGGCGCGTAATGCGTCGTTGTCTGGGTCGGGCTCCGAGTGCCACGGCTGGCGAAGACACGAGGGAACGCCTGTTGTCTTCTCTCTCTCTCTCTCTCCTGCTCCTTTTCTACTTTCCTTTTCGAGAATCGAATCGAATTTCTGATGCCTCCGCTTGATACTCGCTTTGCCCTCACCTTTTTACCTCGGGAAAATGCGCTCTATTTCCTTAATTTTTTTTTAGTTTACTAGGATTGTACTCAATTCGTTCAATTATGCATTAATATATACATTAATAAAACTTTTTAGACAATGAGAGACGTTTTTTAAAAGAGATATCCTGAACTCTAAATCACGTGTTTCTTGGAAACTGTTTATTTTAAAAAAAAATTCAAAGCAAAAATGTATATTTACTGCTAACAAGAGTTTAACGGCACCAATAAAACTGTAATACTTACATTTTCCAGCACAATAAAATGTTTGAAAACTTACTTAGCTTCTACACGAGGATATCGTCTAACATTAAACGACGCCTTACATAATAAAAGAGTCGTTCAAGAGGCGCAATAAAAGGTATTTCCATCACGACACTTCTCGCGAATCCTCGCGCTCGGTGCACGCAGCTGGTATACGTATACATTTAGCCGAGCTTCCCTCTCGCGAGACACATCCGCGGGGGCGAGAAAGAGGCGGGACAGTGATTTCCAGAAGAGCAGTCGGGCAAAACGCCTCGGATCTCTCCACACGTCTGTGCGCGGAAGCGCGTACGCGTGCATGCTTGCCGCATATATGCACGTTCGGCGATGGGGGATAGGAGCGGGAAAGGCTGCGCCGCGCTCCTCTCATCCGAGCGATTTGTAAGCGACGTGTTTTACTTGCGGGCACGCAGCGAGCAGAGACTCGACGATTCGCGATTTTTCGATGAAAAGAGTATATCAAACGAATTTTCTGAAAGACTCGGATGTATTGATATCGCCTAGTACCGACAAGAGGGAGAATAAAAAATTCGAGCTGCGATGTTTTAAAACGATGCGCGGTTGGATAAATCTAGGGCGCAAAGTATCGCGTAAATAACTGATGCTGGAACATTGTTTTAGTGCAGGGGTCGGACTGGGGTAAAAAAAAATTTGAAAAATATAAAGTGGATTTAAAATTTTTAAACTCGTGAATTATTGGTAAAAGTGCAGATGTGTCGTTAAAAGTGCTTTTAAAAATAACACGCGTCACTTGCATTTTTCGGCATTTCAACAAGAGCCACCGATTCTCGGGTCAATTAGCTTCTACTTATGGACGCGTTTGGCAATATATACATATATATAGTCACTATTTCTGACACCATAGCAATATCAAAATTCAATTAATTTTAATTAGCGAACTATATTAATCATCAGATTGAGTTCAGATCTTATTTCATTTATATAATCTAAAAACTACATTGTCTATATGCCATAATATAATAATTCGATAATTACAATTATCGTCTAAATATTAGTTATTAATTTGAAGAACTTAATTAAACGCGACTTAATTAATCAAAAGCTAAAAACGAAGGTTTCGTAATGCAAAATAAAAATTAATGAAAAATCCGTCAAACCTCGTATTTCAGAATTCTGCACATAAGCTTCTATTTGACATAAATAATTAAAAACAATTATAAAGTTAATACGAACCAGCGGCTATCAAAGCAGCTCGATTAATAATGAAAGGGTCGCGCTATGAAATATTCCATTTACTTCTCCTGCCGCGAAGTCGTAGGAAGCTACGTAGGCACCCAAGGTAAGTACGCCGAATTTTTCATTAAAGACGATAGTCGCCCTCCTCGAAGTAGCTTCTCGGTGCCGCTTACGCGTTTCATACGATTTTCGCTCTGGAGTTTACGGCATCCCTCTCTCTCTCTCTCTCTCTCTCTCCTCTCATTTTGAATTTCGTCTTGGCCCGACAAGTTTCCCTTAATCGTAGCTCTGCACCTTGAAAATCTCGGCTCGAGTTCAGTCGCGCGAAATCCAAGGGAAATTCATCAAGACACATAACTACAGTGCACAAGCAAAACCATTCCCAGTCAGACGAATAATTTAACTGCGCAGTCGCTCCGGGAACCACAACTTATCTGCTTATCTCACTTTCAAAGTCGCTTAACTCCGAGTCTTCCCGTCGCGACTGGGGAAACTTCGATTGAGGGGAGACAAGCGAGGCTCAACGTGTAAGTAGATTGCGCGACAAGCTCAATTTTTTAGGAGACCGAAGTCGCGCTTCGCCGGGCTCTTTGATTTAAAGCCCAAGTTTTCATCGGCAGGACCAGTCGAGAGGAAGTAATTGGGTCAACTGGTTTTCGTTAACTAGAAGCTTACGTGAAGTTAAGCCCCGGATTAAGTACCCGAGAGGTTAAAATTTCAAACGTCGCTAATCGCACCTTTCACGTTTCATTGATTTAATTACAAAATTTACCTTTTAAAAGTGATTAACCTAAATTTCGTGACTTCCTTAAAAACAAATTTCATTTTTCAGAATTAAAACAGACGTGCTTTATATCTAGATTGCACTGATAGCGTTCAACCGAATTAGTTTTAAATTAAAAGATATTGACAAAGAATAAAAATGATTTTTCATGAAACATCCTAGGGGCTGTTTTCAATCAGATCCCACCTCTGTCGCATGGAAACTCTAAGAAATGCATTGCGCACGTGGAAAAAAATCGGACTACATGGGAAGCTCATGAAATAACAACTACGCTGAAACTAGGAGCCGCTTACTATTCTTAGCAGCTCTGAACTGAACGTAAGATGTTACTAATCTTTTTTTATATATACTGATGATCCTGATAATAATATATGTCCAAATAATAAAAATGAAATGATTTTAAAATGATAATTTCCTTTACATTAATTTAACTTTTTTTAAAAAATGAACACTGCACCTTTAGTATTTAGTAATATTTTTAGCCGCATAAACTTTAACGCATTCGAAAACTTGGCCGTAGATTTTTACGCCTGCCCCGGAAGTCCATCGATAAAAAGTACAAGAGCGAGAGAGCGAAAGGCTTATAAGCGCAGGCGTAAAATATGCAGTCAATGAAACGGCACTAAACTATCGGCGGCAGTCTCTTGACATTTCGATAATAACCGGCCGGAATTAAGTCGGCCGGTGCGCCGCCGTTCAGACAAGCAGCCTTTCATTAAGGCTTAGTGGAGGCGGGAGAGAGCTGCATCGCGCCAAGAGAGAGCGAAAGAGAGAGAGAGAGAGAGAGAGCAGTGGGCTATATCCGCGCAGAGTTATTGCCGGTATGAAACCCGTAGCAAATGATGCGGTGCTGCGTGATCGGCAAGTAAAACGCTACCCTTAACCCGCCAGCCCTCTCCCACCTCGCCCTTTCTCCCCTCTTTTGCAGGCAAGTACACGCGCCTGGCGCTTAGCTGTATCTGCTCATTAGAGATTAAACAATAAACATTAAGGTTACGATAATAAGTTAGCAGAAACGTAATAGGCACTTTTGCACTTGTTAATTAATTATATCTTTCGTATATAGTCATTTTTGTAGAGTAATTAGTAATATCAATAAACAAAAGGTATTTCTAAAAAAACAAATTATCATTTACAAATAATACGTGCATTTAACAAACGAGGAATATGTACTTTATGATAAATTACATTCAAGATAAATTTAATCAATCTCGCCGAAGAACAAATCAAATATTTGCGAAGCCGCATTCGAGTTTACATAAAACTGATGAGAAAAATGATTAGTTCTTCCATCTTCAAAGAAGCCATTTCCTTCGCGCAAAAAGTCAAGTTAATATCAGCCACTGCAAGAGCCCGCGGCGGTGACTGAGCTTCCCAGCTTTATTTACAATCCCAATTAAATTTTTAAAGGCTGCGCGAGCACGAAGATAAATTTGGCGGGGTGATATACGCAGGACTAATTTACGCGTAAGTGCCTTCACCCGGTCGGCTGTATTCGGCGGGTATAACGTGGCCGTAAGTGAATTCAACGCTAATAAAAATTATCTAGCTAATTACAAAACAGAATTATGACATAAAGAAGGATCACGCCACATGATAATTGGCCCGAGGCACGTAACTCCTCTCATTACCATATTCGCCCGGAGCGTAAAAAAAAGCAAGTTTCTTAACTGATGGGATAATTAAAAAAATGCGGGTTCACAAATTTTCACGAGAAGTGGCGGAGCTGCTCCCTAGTAGTAGAACAAGCGCAGATACAGTCGGACAAGCATTTACAAGGCGTAAAGATATAAGTGTCGTATAAATTTCTTGGCCGGGACTATATTTTTTATAGGTTCGTTATCGACTAATGAGATCAAAAGGAATAAACCTTTTCATTCTCTTGTCATTCTATATATATATACGAAGTATACTGTCTCTGAAAGAATTTATACTATTTGAAATCAGTCTTTTCTAGAAAATACTTTCTAAATATTTAACCTCCTTTAACTCAACGTCGAAATCAATAATTTCCCAGTAATCCATAAGAAATAGATTCCCCTCAAAATACAGTGACATTTGAATCCAGAGATTTCGCGCAGGAAATGCCGAGGCATATCGTCGATATTCGCACGCGCGAAGAGTAATCAGAGAGAACCGAGAGCTCGGAGAGGTCCTCGAACGAATTCAGCGTGCGGCTAAGCTGCGTGAGCACACAGAGCAGTCGGTCGTGGGGGCGCGGGCTGACGGCTTTTCAGGCACGTCATTAATAGATCCGTAAATGCGCCGGCGCGTAGGAGCGATTAGTTCGCCGGGGGGGGGGGGGGACTTGGGTTTTCGCGCGTACGTGAGCGAAGGGAGGGGGGGAAAGAGAGGACGCAATTGTCAACCGAGGAATCGGCTCGCCACGGATCGATTTATGCAGAGTAGCGACGCGGTGCGATGTCCCGATATATTTTTTTAGGCGCTTAGACCAATTTTTAGAGACTTTGCCTCGCTCACTGCCGATGTTTAGAATTAATTTGGAGCAAATTCTCAATCAACTCAATTAGCCCGGGCGAGCATTTCAGCAATTGAGTCTGCCAAATGCAGCGAACGAAAACCTCCAAAACTAGACCGCGTTTCCACATCCCCTAGCGTCAATTCGCACTCGAGAAGAAACCGCGAATAATTTCAGTATCAGTTCGGAGCGTAATAAGCCCGACAATAAACCCGCTAAACCGAATTACAAGCGGGACAAAAGCGGCGCGTTTCCCAGTGCCGCGCACTTTCGGGCCATTGTTTCACCAAAAATATTCAATATAGATAATATAATGTTTATGAAAAGCAAGCGCGCAATCGATGGGGGGATAGAATCGGAATTCCGCGCGTTCCCTATTAAACTTGCGGAAGATGCGCCGTCAAGCAGCGGATCATAAACCCGACCATCAATATCGGCCGGGGGAGCTGCTTCTTCATCGATTGAAAGCTTAATTGGCTAAATTGGCAAAAGTTTACTTTCATGATTTAATTGGCGCGTCTGATTCGCTGGGGGTATCAAAATAATTGTTACCCTCTTCGAGTTCTGTTTTTTTTACTTAATTTATGGTAGAGGTTGAAGCAAGCAATAGTATATTGTGCTACAAGTGCGCAAAGGATTCGGCGGAGAATTCCACTCGTGGTGAATCAAACTGCACTTTTATCGAAAAGTAATATCATTTTTAAAAATTCAATTTCTCTTAATTATGAATTATTGCAGCTGTTTAAAATGACTTTATGTCTAAATTGAAAAATAGCCAATTAATCTCGCAAACAGAAAAGTATTTTTTCGAAAATTATTCGAAATAGAAGTACAAAAAAATATATAAATTAATTTTTGTAAAATTTCGACTTTTTTTTACCAATTATCTTTTTGAATTTATAGTAAAAATTGCAAAGTGCCTAGTTAAAGAGAGAAAATTTCAAATTTTTACCACCAGCAAAATCTAAATCGATTTTTAAATAAAGTAATAAAAAGCGCATCAATATCGTATCGAACTGAACTACGAGAATTCCAATTTGAAATTTCTTTATATTTTCTCGTCGTTTATTTCCATTTTTTAGCCGTCCATACAAAGAGCGACATTCGATATGTTATATACATGTTCCTCCATTTTTTAAATGAAAAAAGGTCTCTGTCTTTCATTTGGGTAAAAATCTTCTTTTAAAACTCGATAACGGATTCAACCTTGTATTTTACGACAAAGTCAACATTTTTAAAATTGAAAAGCTTACTATTGAATGATCCTAAAGAGTCTTTTAATCAAAAATCAAATATCTTAATATAGAACTATTATTATATATTATTACTAAAATATTAAATTTTGCAAGTGATTCAAACGGGGACATTTACCCCTTTTTAATAAAATATACAAAATATTAATTTTAATTTTTTTTGTGTAATCATATTTTTAAAATTGTAATTATTTTAATGTGTTTAGTTAAAAGACTACACAATTCAGTGAATAATTTCATCAGTTTTTTAAAATAAAAAGTCAGAAATGTCAGCATGAATCAGTAAGATTCAATGCGTATTCTTGAAAATAAAAAAAAAGAATCTTACTTAAAAGCATCCGTAAACACGTCCCTAATATTCTCGTAGCACAAAGACAGAGGAATCACGCTTTGTTGAAACTGCGCAGCTCCCGAAGTGATATTTCTATAAAGACGGGCGAACATTCAGGGGCTGCGTTATATAAGTCGATACAAAAGAACGAGTGACGCATGTGCAAGTTTTCTTCCATTCCGCTCTCTCTCTCTCTCTCTCTCTCTCTCTCTCTCGCTCCGGAAAGATAGAGAGCTTTTTCAAAACAGCTTCACCTACTTTTCGTTTTCTTTTGTCTTTCTGCTAAAGTCTTTTGGCCTTTACCTACTTTTTCACTTTATATTTTGGCACGATATATTTAGCCTGGAATTTAACATTTTTTCTCTTTCGTGCGATTAGAGCTTAAACTCCGAAATTGAAATAAAAATTGTATCAGTTGAACTGAAAGGCTGGAACAAAGTTGACAGTTAAAAAACTTTGCCATTTGCGAAGCATTTCATTGCGATGCTGAGTAATTTCGCAATGCACTTGCTTCTGATTGTTCAAGAAAAAGGCGTAGAAAATTCGTTACCAAGTATTCGAATGTCTGAAATGTTCAAAACGTTGATTAACTATAGTATTTACTACAAAGAGTTTCTCTTTTGCTATTTTTAAAAGCGTTTAATTAAATCACTCCACAAAAATCAATACTTTCAATTGAATTTTAAATTACCGCGAAGAACGGGAAGTACGTAAAAAAGGTAACCACATCATAAAAAATCGTGCAAGCCATTGCATAATAAGCAATCCCGAGCCTTTTATTTTCTCATTCCAGGCGCAACAGGAATTTTTCGATCTTCCTTTCCTCTCCTGTCGGAGAGGCAAAAAAGTCTGCCACTTAACGGGAAAAACAAGGTGGCAGAGTGGAAAAAACGGACAGACGAAGAAAACCGCCCCCCCCGCACGAAAAACACAGCTTGGGTTGAAATGAAATAAGGAAGAAGAAGACGCTACAACCATTCCTTAAATAAATCACGCGGCACTTACGACGCGTCTCTCCTCGCATTTCCGTCTTTTTTTTCTCTGTTATTTCGTGCTTACTCTATCGTTCTTTTTCCGCCTGCACTCATCCGGCTTAGTTGCTCCCCGCGGAAAAGACACTCCGGGCGCGAAATGCAAAATACAAGCTATTTAATGGGCCCGAGAAAGAATTCTGCTTTCCTTGCACTTTCGTAAAGTCTTGATTTGAAGCGCAGAATGAATTTGAAAAATAAATTCACGTTTAAAATCCATTTTATTAATAAATTAAAAGTCTCCGTAATTGACAAATTTTCCTGAGTCATGATTTAATTGAAAACGCATAAATTACAATACGTAACAATAGCAACAGCAGCAAAACTTGCTCTCCAAAATTTGTCTCGTCGCACTCTGATAATCTATAAAAAAAAACTGCCGAGGGCTGCAGAATCGTAGGCGCGTGAAAATTCGCGCCGTGCAGTGTACGATTGCACGTTCGTAACGTCACAGAAATTGCCGATGCGCGTAGCTTAATTTATAAAGTGGTGTACTGGCCAAGTATTTGTCATCATCTGCCATTGGCGTTTCTTTAAAGTTGAAAAAAGTTTGATTTATTTGGCCAGAAAAACTGTAAAACTAGACATAGAAACTGCCCCTATTGATGTTTAAAGTTACAATTTACATTATAATTTTTTCAGATTATTCAGTATCAATGAGTTTTGAGGAAACAAAAATGTTCTGTAATCAGATTATGAAGGAATTTATTTTTCTTGCAAACGAGAATGAAAAAGATTTCATGAAATCAGTACATTTATTTTGTTCCTGGATAATAAATTTAATGAAAGACGGAAATTATTTTTACAGGGAAGATTCATTATTACCGCAGCACATTGTTTGGTAAAACACACGTTTTAATTTTTGAAAAGAATTTATGGAGTAATCCACTTTTGCTGGGTACTAATTTATTCAACGATGTTTTAATGCGATTAAATTTTAATCTCCGTATAATCTCGCGCAAGTTGAAAAACACGCTAAACGACTGAGCTCGACGTGCTGCGCAAATATATATTAAAAAAGTTCCGAAACAAAGAAGCTCCACATTCGAATAGCCGGCATTACAGGAGCTCATTGCAAATTTCGCTCCAAGAAAGAATATGGAAATTTGATGCTTTGTGTGCGAATTTAAAAGTAATTAATTAGTATTATAACTTTTGTAACAGTTGAAGAAAATTAGAGTCGTTAATGCCTTGTATTAATGACTTATTGAATCATAAAGGACACGTAATACACATCCGTAACATTTCTAGAAACAACTAAAATAATTCTTAAATGTAGAAAGTCAAGAGAAATTAGTATTTTTAAGGTTTTACATGTAACCGATTGATTGAGTTGTGAAGCAAAGTATGACGTGGCGTCACGTAACGTTAAATCTCCAACTAAAAAATTATTACGTTTCTTGCCATTTTTATGCCATTACGAATATTTGTATGACATAAATTTACATTTTATCTTTAGAAAATAAAAAAAAAACTTTCAATTGTAATGTTTAGTGAAAATCGGAGGAAAATATGCTCGTAACGAGCCACATGCAAATCATCTTGTAATAAAGTCACACGCGGTAATGCGATTAATCCGGGCATATAAATATTTCCTTAATTAAAATATAGCCTCGCGTGTAATTCGTTGCACTGGCAGTTTGAACTTTAATATAACGTCGGGGAGCCCTGAGAGAGAACGAGACAGTAATATTCGATTACAAATTCAATTACGGGAAAATGAAGGACGGACAAAAATAAAGTATCGAAAAGCCATCAGGGCCGAAAAGAAAGAAAGGCAGCAACAGCCAACAGCGGCCGGCAGTCGCGTCGCCCGGAATAATGATGGGAAATTTATTCAAAATTTATCATCGTAATTCTCAAAGCGAATGATGTCGAATTCAAATATTTCACGTACAGAGAGAGAGAGAGAGCCGCGCAATTTGCAACGAACTATGCCCGGGCCGGCTTTTATTAAATTCTTTATTGGTCGGCGAACTAGCCGCAAGGTTTACCCTTACCCTTCCCCTCCTCTTCTGCCCCTCGTAAATCAGCTTTATTAGCTGCGGAGTATCGGTCGGTCTGCCGGCATTTTTCTCCCCTGGCCTATATTGTTTTCTGCGATTTTCGTCTTTTTGCGGGATTCTCCACTTTCGATTTTTTGCTTCTTTCGACCATCAATCAAATCGTAAAGCCCGAATATTGCCCATGAAATTGGAGGACTTTTATACTCTGCCCTGGTAAATAAAACCTTTTACAATTTCATGCTTCTGCCGTAGTTACTTTAAATTATTCAATAAAACGGCAGATACAAAATTACTTACGATATTAGAGATACACTTTTAAACGAATGTCAGAAGTAAACAGCAACCTGTATCAAAAAATATTGTCATCAATTTAAAAAAAAAAAAAAAAAAAAAAAACAGAAAAACAAACATTCCGCACTCGGGTCTAAAGTACAAACAGGCGACAAGATAACTCGTACGTATAGCTACATAGCTCGTATTTGCAAACGAGACGAAAGCTGAAAAAGCCAAAGGGGAGCAAAAATCGAAAAGCAAAAGTCCACAAAGCCTAATTTGCTTTCGAAAAGTCAAAGGCGTACCTTTAGCAAACAGGAGGAAGCTTAAAAGCGTTCCGATGCTCCGCGCAAAAGGGCTCCGACTGACCGTGAACTCCTCCGTAGCCTGGAGGGAAATTTCGCCGTCGCGCCGGAACAGGATCAGGTTAAATCCGGAAGCCCCGCGGGGAGGTGCCTCTCCTCTTGACCGCCGAAGTGCCAACTTCCCTTCCTTCTTTATACGGCGCGCGGGTTCTCCTGCTTTTTGTCCGAACGTTTAAGCCAGCCATTTGAATTCGGCCCCGATGCCGATGGGATGAAAGAGAGAGAGAGAGAGAGAGAGAGAGAGAGAGAGAGAGAGGATGTGTGGAGGACACGCGGGAAAACGTTTTACGAGTTGCGCGAACGAGGGTCGTGTATTAAGCTCCGCCCGAAGATGCTTGCGCCTTACGGTGTGGAAATCTGGCTTCGCGAGGAGAAATCTTTTTACGACTGCTTGAGTGTAAGGAACGGGCTGCTGTATTCCTTGAAAGAGTCGTATATTGCATTTTTCACTGGATTTTTATTAGATTTTATTTTCAAATTGTATTTCAAATATGAAATATTTCCGTACAAAGCTTCAGACTTTAAGCTTTACTTTAATTTGGAAAATAGCGAAAACTTTAGCTGCAATTCAAGAATTATGCTTCTTAAAAATCTACATAAAATATTCCTAATTTCTTGTAGTTTTGTAATAACTCATTTTTCTATATCCTTTATTTAATTCTAACTTATCTTTTTGTAGCGTTCATTGTTAAAGAAATATCTCGATCAGTTACGTGCCACGACAATCAAAATCAATTTGTTCTCTTTTCGTAGCCAACAAAAGTCCCCTAAAATCTCCAAAAAAAAAAGAAAAAAAAAATCGTTCCACCGAAGCAGGAAAAATCCCCGAAAAGCCGAGCAATAAAAAATCTCAGCCCAGGCGTAAATAGAACTAACGCACAACGTCCAGCGACGCAATACTCGCGTTTGTCTCAATTTGCCGTGCGCGAGATAAGAGCCAGGCGGGACTTGCTTCTTTTTTCAGTCCTCGCGGAGTTCGCAAGGCTCGGCGACCTCAAAGAGTCGCGCCGAGATTTGTAGCCGATGCCTTTCTCGGCCGGCGCTTTACTACCTCTGGAATCCGTGACTTGAGCGCGAGTATCGAAACTGGAAATTCGAATGGACGAGCGAAGGTCGGGATCGTAAAGACGGCAAGTTCCGCGCGCTACTTTTCTGCTAAAATAACTCGGCTCGGATTTTTTTTTTTTTTTTTTTTTTTTTTTCGAGCCAATGTGGCGCCCAAATTTTTTGCCAATGTTGCGCAAAAGTTTCGGTGCCAAGTGCTTACGCGACAATTTGGGGACGTGTTATTGAAAACGAAGCTGAATTTGTAGATCCGCAGTCCAAAAAGCCCTGCGCTCGGTGAATTTATGTAGGGAACGATTTGTTGGCTTGAAAAGTAATAAATGTTTATTCTACAACAATATATGTGCTTGTTGCAAAACATGCAAGAACATAATGTTATTATAATGATTTTCATAAGCGAATTATTAATATTTACTTTTAAAATAACCAACACGATTTTCGTCTTATAACTGCTCATAAATAATAATATATGAATTACTCGTGAAAACGAATCCATTATAATACCTAGCCCTGCTCAAAGATTATATCGACATTTTAAAGTGATTGATATGACATTATTTAGCTTTTAAGTGCGTGTTACGTTAAACGAAAACTTTAATGATAGTGATAAAGCATTGCGCTGGACCGACTCTCTACAATTTAAAAACTCGAGCGCATAATAATCGATCCGGTTTAAAATTCAAACGAAAACATCCTCCAATTACCGAGTCTCTTCCACACAAATCCTCCTGCGATTTCCACTCGACTCCCTAATTAAACTTTCCGTGCAGTCCGGCAAAAAAAAGAAGGCTAAAAAAAAAGTGCCCCTAGTTATTATTCAAGCTCCAATATGTTTCTCAAGTCGAGCGGGAGCGGGAAGTAATAAGTCCCCTACTCTCAGGATTAGGCCCCCCCTACAGGGAGCACTCGGCTTAACGCTCGGCAAACGAGGGAAATTTTCCAATGATCCTCTCTCTCTCTCTCTCTATCTGTATAACTCGGCAGAAAACTTGGTCGGGTAAACTGTCAGTATATATGTGTGTACAGCACTCGAGCGAGAGAAGAGTTGGACAAGTTCGGGAGCGCGCGCGCAAAGTTCGCTGATCGAAGTCGCGTTAAGTCCGCGAAGATGTGTGCGCACGTGAATGTACTCGCGCGCAATAAGGCTTGCTGCGGCTGTTCCTCGCTCCAGGTGCTTGGACCGGTTTATAATGCATTCCTTTGACGAAATTCTTTAGACGATTTTTTTAGAAACATTTCTTTGATTACTGCCCGAAGCCGAAGGTAAAATAAACTAGCAGACCTGCAGGAATTATAACTGATGGATTAAATTGGGTATAAAGTGAGTATTAAGATACAGCAGATGAACGTTTTCCTTTTCATTTTTCGTTCAATTTAAAAATTGCTTTAATAGTCCATATATATTTATTTCAGAATTTAAGGCTTCACATTGAAGAACGATTTTGAGAAGCCTCTGCGAATGAAAATATGAATAAAGCATATTAGCCCATTTCTCTGGCCGGTGAAGATAGACAAAAGAGAGACGGAGAAAGTGACGCAAATGCATTTTAGCCATGTACGCCATCGCATAAAACTGCGACAATACCAACTTGCCGGCGACGCATTGCGCCAAAAGCGAAAAGAGGATAGAAGGGATAAAAGAGACCAGAGATGGAAAGCCGGACGGGCGCGTTTATAGAAAAGCGCATGCACAGAAAATTGGTATTTTTATCTGAAGCGCGCGGATATCTGCATTACGACCGACGAATGGAAGAATTGGAGGACACGCGAACGCGCGAGATGTATTTGCAAAGGTTTGCAAGTGTGCAAAGGTTTTTTGGCTGTTTGAGTGGCAGCAGTTTTTAACGGCGAGAAATTTGCAGTATTTTTTAATACCTTTTAAAAGCAACGGAAATTAAGTGAAAGCATATAGTTCTATATTATGTTCATAATTTATAAAAGGGCCATTTGTTGTGAAAGTAAATAATAAATAAATAAAACACAAAAAGGCCTCATGTGATTAATTAGATGGCGTATTATTACGATTGTTAAATTGTGATTATCTTTTCCAGGAATACCGTGAGTGAATAATCAACAGTAAAGAAATATTGCTGTGCTATATTGAACGTATAATAAATTAAATAACAAATTATTTATCACATTCAATATTATTTTCACGGCAGCACTGGAAATTTCAGCACTATTGTTTTTGTCTGATACGACTATCACCAATTACATCCCATATAGAGTAGGAATAATGTGTGCTTCAAAACAATAATCCGCGAATTGCATATGAATTTCAAAATTGGTATGCTTTAATACGTATTTACTAACAAAATATTTTAAGAGATATTTACAAATTATGCTTCATTCCATTGGTTTCTTCTAATAACATTCCAGCAGCCAATGATTTAATTAAAATTCTAAAATTCTCTGTAAGAATATAAAAGATAGCGATTTCTCGAAAGATTATACTCGCAAAATAAATTCTCTCTATTTGCATCAGTATTCATTACCTAAATTTCTTCGCGAGCCGTGTTCCATTCATCAAATCCCCCAAGGTAATCCGCTGGTCACTTAAACTCAAAAGCACAAAGAGCCCCGGCAAAATTTCCTACAAGCTCGGAAAAAGCTTCCTCGCGTCTCTCCGAAACCGCCTACTGGCACATCCTGGAACCAGCGCACACACTCAGCTTCTTCCATTGCGCAGTAAAAAGTCCGCAGCGAAGCATAAAGTCTCGCTGGCGGCTTAAGTGCAAGTCGCGCCGCCGCAGGAGAGAGAGAGAGAGAGAGAGAGAGAGTGAGTGAGAGCATCGCGACAATTTCTATTTTTCCTTTCTCTCTCCAAAGCCTTATCCCCCGTGCTTTTTCAGCTCGAGCCCGGGCATTTCTCGGAGGGAGCGAAAGGAAGCCGCTCGACGTGAATGACTTCATTCTCTCGTCGCCGTGTCCCCCTCGAAAAGCAGGGGACTCACGCACCGCTGCGTGGGACGAGCGCCCCGGTATTCTTACGTCGTCGTTCGTGCTCTTGAAGGGAGATCGAGGACCAGCCGAGAGAGAGAGAGAGGACGACGGCGACAATGCGGACAATAATGATGCACGCGTAGTGTGCTCAGCGGCACGAGGAGGAAAAGGGGACGAGAGACGCGGGGACGACGGTAATGATGGCATTTATTCGCGTGCGAGGGATAATTGATTTGTATTGTTGCGCGAGGACGTGACGATGGTGCTTTTTGTTTCTCGAAATGGGCTCTTTTCTATCGCGAACTCCTTTCCCGGTGAGGATTGATTGGACTCGTTTCACTGCGTACAGTCAAGTGCGAGTAATATATTTTTCACTTGAAATACGCGTAACCTGCCAATTAACCAGAAGATGTCTATTTTTATTAGAAAACAATAATCTTCTGGAACGTTTGATAGGTAGAGTAAATGAAAAGATTGCTCGCACTGCTGGCGCAGCATCTCGAATTCGAGAAAGAAGCCGGCGCGCTCTTACGAGCGGCAGTGCCGGCGCTTATTAAACATTACCCCCGGCGTAAGCCATAATGAAGGAATACAAAAATTACTCAGACTTCATGAAAACACGCTCATAAAGCGCGAGGAGGAAGGAGAGAGAGGCCGAGAGCGAGAGAGAGAGAGAGAGAGAGAGCAGAACAGAGCGGAGCGCGCCGCGCGGAGCAACGGAGGCAAATATACGACTTTCATCAGGCGCATAATTCAGGCGGGCTCGGCGCATCCGCGTAAAACTGAAACACGCATTAATAAAGTTATAAATGCTCCCCCTCGCGTACGAGTCGTTAATTAAATTGGACTCGCAAGCGCGCGCATCGTCGCGGGGATGAAAAGGAAACTACTTCCTCTCTCTCTCTCTCGCTCTCCTGCGGGCCCCGACGGCATTGTTAATCCTTTCGCTTTTGTTATTCCCCGACCGCCGAGGACTGTGTATATGAATATATATATATACGTGTGTATATATATACATATATATATGTGTGTGTGTGTGTATATATATTATACCGGCTGTGTAATCGCAGAGGAGCAAAGGAGCCAAAGGGAACCGAATCCCGGCAACGGCGACGGCGACGCCTTTTGTTGCCGAGCGGCTGTGTCGAGAAACAACAGGGCTTTATGCTTTTTTTTTCCGTCCTTCGCCCTCGCTGCGCGCGTCTCGCCTCCTTCTTTTGAGGCGCTGTCTGCGCGCGCCTGCTCCTTTTTTCGCGAGCGCGAGAAAAGGGCTGTGCGCGATTGTTGACGCGGCGCGCGCAGAGCCTCCGGGGGCGCGAGGCTTGTAATGCGTTGTCTCGCGTTTAGGGCGCGGGGGAGAGCCTGGGCTTTGTCGTGCCTTTTTTTTTAATATCCGCGAGGCATTTTCGGGGGAAAAATTGATTACGCGAATCTGGTGTCTTTAGGCGGCGCAATTTTGGCTTGGAACGAATTGTTGGGAAAAAGTCATTTTGTTTTTCAAGTCGCAATGTTAAACTTGACCCGCTATATGAATCGTCTTGCTGAATCGCTGTAAAGTTAATATTTATATCTTTGCCGCGCGTATACTTAACAATTTTGGTATAATTTAATAAAGGCAGTATCCGCGGAGCGGGCTAAAAAAAAAGGTGTTTACAGCGTCGTAGCAAGTGAAAATCCAGTTTGAAAAAGCGGCCGAGGGGCGAAGCGGAGCCTCTGCCTTTCAGTTTTCATCCGCGGCGACCAAAAGTTGAAGCGTTTTTCGCCCGCTGTTCCCACGGCCTTAATTGGTTCATGCGCGCTGATGCTCGACTCTCCTCGTTTCACTTTAACAGCGAGAAGTGAAGGAAAAAGGCGGCGGCGGCGGCGGCGGCAGCCCGGCTCTCTTGATTACAAATTGTGCGGCTGAGAGAGGCGAGGAAAATTAGTGACCGAGCCGCTCTCTAAGGAGACTGCAATTAGACCTGAAGACGGAATGATTTTCCTTCGCAGCCCCGTTTTATTTGGGGCATTTGTGAATGAACTTTTACGAGGGGCTCGAGAGTAAACGCTTCGGTCGTGGAACTGTTTTCCTTTAGAGCGCCGTGAAGATATTTTACTCTCTCTCTCTCTCTCTCTCTCTCGCTCTCTTTCTGCGCGATCTTGGCAAGTGGGTCACGATTGCATTAAAAATTTATAATTTCCTTTCGGAATAATGAAAGCAGCCGAGCGGGAAAATTAAATGAAACTTTCGGTTGAATGACTGTGTAAAGAGAAGCGACTTCTAAAGCATTTACCTAATTAAGAAATTTTATTTAATATCTGATATCGAAAGCCGCCCTTTCAAATTTCCTCTCAAAATCACAATTTTAGCGCTGAGTAATTTTATTTTTAATTGAATAAATATCAATGAAGATATAAATTCACGTTAAAATAAAGCTGCGATAATTTTTAGATTTACCAGCAAATAAAAAAAAAAAAAAACAAACAATTCATATACTATAATGCCGATTCTCCCCGAAGTATAACGACCTGCTCATATTGCTTGTCCAAGATCACCCGCTTCGAAAACCAATGACCTCGAAGAGGCTTCCCCCGCGGCGCAATTAATTCGCCGCTTGCGCTTGCCGCGTCTTGATATTCCGCGCTTCATCCTCGACAGCCCTCGTAATTACCCCTTTTATCCCGAGCGCTCCTTAATAGACAGACAGAGGGAAAGAGAGAGAGGGGTTGGGAGGGGGAGCCAAGTCATCTTGCATTCCCGCGCGCCAACACAATAAAGGAGGAGGAGAAGGAACCTTAACAAACGCCGAACGCCGCGACGACGACGCGTCGGCGTCTCTGCATATTGCCTCCGAGTCCTCTAAAACCCAGTGCACTACTTCCGGCGCCTGTTATTAAGTCTATCCTACCGATGCGCGCAGCCTGTAACGCTTGCCTACGTGCGTGGAGTTGGGGGGGGGGGGGG
>UCOM01003519.1:0-17306 GCA_900474385.1 Ormyrus pomaceus | reverse complement strand
TAACATTTAAAATTCATCATTCTACATTGTAAATAAAAATAAAATAAAATAAATAAATAAGTAAAATAATAATACGTTTATTCTACCTGAAATGATGTAATATATTACAAAAAATTAAAAAATATTTAAATTTGATAAAAAAAATCTCGCTAATTGTGTATAGTTATTAATATAGCTTTTATTTTAAAAAAAAAAAAAAAAAAAAAAAAATGCTGCACCACAGCAGAAAGCGCGTTAATTTCAGAGAGCGAATTTTCCTTTTCTAATACGCAACACCTTGGCGTATATTTTTCTACAAAGAATTTCCGCGCGCGCGAGTGCGGAACGCTGTCTCCGTTAATAAAGTCTGCGGCATAAAAGCGTCCCGTGGAGCAGGAGCAGGAGTCGCGTGAAAAACACGCCAAAGCAAAGACGCCGAGAGCGTTGCGGCTAAAACGGAAGGAAATCGGATAACGCTTTCTCGCGACGCTTGCTCACCCACGCAAGAGGGTTAAAATCTCGGCAGATTTTTCGCGTCGTCCTGCCCGCCTGTCTTGTTAGCTTTCTTTTATGCGAGCTGCAATTTGAGATTGCTTTTCTTATCTAAATGCTTAATTTGCAGAGTACACTGAAAAGGAAATTCAAGTACTTTAATTGTTCAACTTGAAGAGGGAAGTTTTGTTATGGGATTTAATTTGATGTTTGTAAATTAAATGTTTTCGATATTTGTTAATTGAGAATTTTTGTTTATTATTATTAAGTACGAGGCTTGGGCCTTGCGGACGTCTGGACGCACGGGTATTCTCTTGGCGTCCCCTCTTTTTTCTCCACCACCTATCACCTCTCAACTGTAGAGGCTCAGAATGCCAGCATATTTAGGGCGTCCTTGGCAATGACGCTTGACTCATTAAAGTAGGGTTCATAAGTAGCCTCCTGCTGTTTATGAGACTTGAGCAGTGATAAATTTCTCGTTTTCACTGCAGAATTGACAGTTTGGGTTGATTCTGAATTATATCTCCGTTAGTGCCTTTCACTTCTTTCTACTAAAACTGAGGATTATTTTACTCCAGTATCCTTTGTTTTCAGGAGAGATGAAGCATCTGGGTTGCCTGCATCCCTCCTTTGTTTCCCATTCCTTCACTCGTTCCCTAATATAAGCCCAATTTCTCAGGATATCTCTGAAAAGATTTTTGCTTATTGGGTTATTGAGCAGCTGCCTAAAGTTATTTTAAATGCCTGCATAAAGAGATTAAAAGCTTTCAAGGTGCCGTTAATCATCTGAAATAAAAAATATTGAATCACAGCGCATACTTTATTCATTTAATTAGGGAGCTTTAGGTAAAAAAAATCTCTGTCTCGCAAAAAGGGGAAGAAGTTTTTTCCCGTTCGTTCACACTCGTGCAAACTTCACACCGTCAACTCCCCTGAAGCGTAAAAAGAGGTAAAAAAACTTGAGGGAAAGACCGAAGAACTTGCCGGGCAGTAGCTGCTTCTAACGAGATGAAGCGCCATAGGTGCGAGTGCATTTTTACGACTTAGGTAATTTCTCCGTGAATCACGTGTTAAAAGATTCTGGACTAAGCCACGTACGCTGCGCGAACTCTTTTCGGAATTTTCCGAGTTTCTCGGGCGCGTTTTATTAGTAGAAAACGACATGAATTTATAAGGGAAGAGGACGATAAGAGAATTTTGAAGAAGGGGTAGATTTTAGATATGAAATATAAAAAAAAATTAAAAACTTGCTTCCTTTTTTTGTCCATTTTTGGGTCTGTAGTATATTTTTTTATACTCGCCCATTTTATTAGACTTGTTGCATATGCTTTTGAAATCACTGTTTGATTTATGTCAGTAATTATAGAGCGAAAACGTTTGCTTTGTTCGTAGATGTAATAAACGGTTTCTGTGTAAAAAAATAAATTGAACCTAAAGAACTGTAATATTTTTTTCTGTTTGACTTTACATTACCTATGGAAGTTGGCTGAAGCCAATTTTTTATTGCCCGGAGCCAAAATTACAAGACTAATTTCTCGCCATAATTGCACTTGTTTGAAGAATCTGAAAATGTTCAAATTAAAAAAGGCTATTCTCGACTTCCAAACCTTTCTTATATAAACTTTGCAAACGAATGCCTTATTAGAATAATTTTCTCTAAAAATAAAAGAGCCCAAGTTTAAACTACTCCGAGATAAAAAAAAAAAAAAAAACGCGCGAGAAATCGAGTCGAAAAAAAGAGGTGGCGAGACGAGCAAGCAGCGAGGAATAGAGGCGGGAGAGAGGAAGCGTCTCTCGAAGAATATAGAAGGAGGAAAGCTGGACGCGCGCGACGTTTTATCGCGCGGTTTATGTTTCACTCCCGTCGGCATTTGCCGAGCCGGCAGAAGGAGTGCTAATTGGAAGGCTCCCTCACAGTTTTTTCGCGCTTTTCTCACTCTCCTTCTCGTGAAAAGGATCCGGCGTATTGCAGGCGGCTCTCTCGCCTTTTTATTTTCGAGCGTCGTATAACTTTCGCCTACTCTTAGCGCGCGCGCATCTGCCCGCGCGAGCGTGTGTGTACGTGTGTGTACCAAGCGGGAATATTCAAGTCCGCCGGAGAAGAACTTAATTTATTGCGCTGAGAAGATTGCTCTAGTTTTTCTTTATTTCGGGAGAATTAGCGGAGGTGCGAGGGAACTTGCATGCGAAATTGAGATGTTAGTTTTTTGCCCCGGTGACTCGACCTTCTCCTTTTTGCTCGGTTTTTCACCCGAGAGGAGACGCTCCAAGGAAATCTGTTCGTTTTGCAAGAAAGTTTTTGCCCCCAGCGGAAAAATTGCCTCGTCCTTTTGGTTATACGGGAGGAGGAAATTGTTTCATTTTTAAAAAAGGGATATTACTTTTTGTTAATTGAACTGAAATTGATTTACAAAAGCATAATAATGAGCTTTTGCAAGCAATAAAAATAATATTTTTAATACACGAATAATTAAGCGCACTCATTCAAAAAGCAGTGCAACTGACGTTCTTATTATATATGAATAAAGAATGAATAATAGATTATTTTAATAACGTCAAAGAAATGTAAAATAAGTAAATAAACATCTAAACTGAACAATAGCAATCCACACTTTATCCGGGCGAGAAAGCGTCGCCGAAAAAGTATTGTCCGGCGACGGCACCTCGGTGCATTGGACACCCCTTGAGCCGAGACGAGGCAGCTGAAAAAAGAGCGAGTGGCGGGGAGGGGAGAGCAGGGGATGGGGAGCTAAGGGGACGCGCATTTAGGAGGTGCCGGATTTAAGGTCACTATGGAGGGGCGTGGCAGCGTCTTACGTTACGCTCGCGCCATTCTACCCCTTCTCGTCCAATGGCATCTCTCTGCAGAGAGCCTTCGTTTAATCTCCGGTAATTAATATGCGCTCGCTCATTATTTTTCTCTTCTTACTTCGGCATCTGAATTTAGAAGGTTTCTATTTTACATTTAACACTAATAGACAATGTGGCGAATTGCTGCTTAACCCTTTCAGTCATGATTTTTTATTATTTAGAATAAAGTATCGATATCAAGTCTAATGATATAATGTATTGCATTAAATATTTTAGCAAAAATTTTATTTTAGTTAAACTTTTAATATGCACGTTCTACGGGTGTCAATAATTGTCAATAATTGGGACTACTTTATAATTGGGGACGATCTAACCGTGATATCAAATTCTAATTAACATTTTTAGAAATTGTAAATAAAAGTAGACATATTCGTGCAAAATCAGTAGAATAGGAAAAGAATTGCTTATAAGTAGAATGATCTAAAATTGAACAGTAATTGCTCTTAATCCGGACCATCTGAAAAGGTTTATAATTATTTGATTTTAATCTTTGTAAAAATTTAGAAAGTCTAACATTCATTTGTTCATAATTACTTGAGTAAAACTGAAGCTTAATTAAGTATTTAAACTGTGAAAGATCCTTTACAGTATTTTATAAGTAAATTTAATGATCTGTCCTCTGTAGAGGACAGATGACTGAAAGGGTTAATGCTTAGTGAGAAGCTCATAAATAAGAAGTTGTTTAATTATAACGAGTATTTTCGCACACTTCATTACTGATTAAAATAGCACACGAAGAATAAAATTGTCTAATAAATAAAAATAATTTTCAATAATTTAATTTTATCATTACAATAATAATATTTAATATTTCTTTTCGATCTTCAAATTTAACTTGATCGTTCATTAGTAATCGGAAGCGATTGGCTAAAGTTATTTTTTTTTCAGTTTACCACACCTTACGGTCCCAATGGAAACAGCCCCGAAAGCCCAGGTAATCTCCAAGCTGTCCAAGGAAAATATTATTTCAATCTAAACAAGCGAGACCGGCTAAAGGTTAATCATCCGCATAACGCAGGCGAGCATTGCGCGGGCGGAGGGCTGCCATCACCGTCGACCGAACAAAGATAGCCGCCTCCTCCGTACACTCGCGCTATCGGTAAATTTTCCGAGCTCGCAAGCCTAGGCGGCGGCAGTCCATTTGTGATAATAGAACGTCAGTGTTCCGGCCCCGCGAAGTGGCGACTTTTGCCCGACTGCAGGTTTATGCCTTCCGGTTCCAGCGGCGCTATTACGTGCCCGCCGCGCCCTTCCTCCTCGCAATAAAACACCTTCATGAATGAAACACAGACCCTTCTGCCTTCCGCCGAGTAGCGGCTCTTCCTTTAGGCGCGCACGCTGCATTTTCTTTCTTGGAGGGTCGGCCGGCAGGTTCTTTATGCCGCTCTCTGGCTACATTCATTCAAGGCTTATTTTGCGCCGTCGCGCGCTTTCCTGTTGTGCGCTGCATTACTTTATTACGGAGCCGCCGCCTCTGTAAAGTGTTTGTCAAGATAAAGTTGAACGCACGTTCTATAAGAAACAGAATAATATTTTATTTTATTTCAATGTTCGAAACGGTCGCATAAAAATAATTATTTAACAAAATAACAATTTTAAATCCTGAAAAAAAAACAGTGATAATACAGTCTGAAATAAACGTTTGTAAAGAAGTAAATAAAGAATAAAAATATCTGCTCGTGCACGCGAAAGAAATGTATTTTCTGCGTCGGGATTTTCAAGCTTTTCGCCCAAGGGACTCGCAGCTTCTCGCCGCAATCCCTTTCATCGCGCACTTTATTACACGCTTTTTCCATTCGCTCGCTCTTTCTCACTTGTTCCTTCTCTCTTCGTTACATTTCTTTCATTTCCGCGAGGCATCAGAGGCGAGAGACTCACAAGCTGGCGCCCACATAAAAGCTTGTCCCGCTGATCCTTAGGAGTTTCTGCTTTCTGTAAACAGAAGATTAAGATCTTTTTATAAACCTGCGCTTGGAAACGTACAATTTAAAGCTGCTTAATGATAGAAATAATTAAAATTTTTTTTTAAAAAAATGCATATCTTGCGAACTATTTAAAAATGACTAAGATAAAAGGGAGTTTTTGCATTAGTATAACATCAGCTGAAAAGGATTTTTCCACGTAGCTCTTAATGGGCAATCATAAAAATGAAAAGATCCAATCCTTTCATCATCGCGTTCGCTTCAGCAAAGGTCTGCCGTAACAAGCCATTTTTCTCGGCGCATTCAAAGAAACTCATCCGCGCCTATTTTCCCCGCTTATCAGCGCCCGACGCCTTAAATCGCGGCATATTGATCAGCCGCACTCGAAGTTATTCATCCGCGAGCCGCCGAAGAATCGAAGCCAATCAGTCCCCGGAGCCTTATACAATCCGGCTCGTTTCTCGAAAATAACCCCGCGCGGCATTTTTTCCAGCGCTCATTACGCTAATGAATCATTCAAGTCCGTCGTCTCGGCCCGCGGAACGGGAGCGGCACCTGTCCCGACGGCGAATAAGGACGTGTCCGTATAAGATCGCGGCAAGAGGGGAAGGCCGCTGGGGTCTCTTATTCGCGGCCCCGGGATCGAGAGATCGCAGTTGGGCATCCATTGGCCGGGCCGCGCGCGAGCCCTTGTTTGCCGGCGCCACGGGCCACTATCGGCTCCTTGGGGATGTTTCCACCCCTATTTCTGGCCGTCCGCCACTTTACCTTCGCTCTCGCCTCTCCGCCGAAAACCCCCCTTCTTCCATCCTTCCCGCCCGACTCCCTCCCCCCCCCCGTACAACGAGAGTTCGCGTCGGCGACTAGTATACGGAGTTGTACGTACTTTCTGCATGAATGTATGCATGTATTGAGCGAGTTGTCTTACATGCACTTACATGCACCGGGCTCTGCGTATGTGCGCGCGACTGCCGGCCTGGAGGGTGGACGAGGGTGGAATACAATTTTGAAGACGTGTCTATACTTATACTACTCTCCCTTGCATATGCATTAATACCCGTCTGCAATAAATATTCCTTCTTCGCTTTATTATATCTTTTTGCGGATAACAAATTTATAACTAAATTTTATGTTTAAATGGATTGTGTATCCATGTTCGGTGACTCTTAAATACTCTGCAATCAACAAAACTTTAATAATTCTAATTTTGTGCGTTATAATTATTGAAAAAAAATCAATTTTATTAAAGAGTAGTTTATTTATGTGTGATGGTTATAATATTCATATATATTTGCAACTTTTAAAAAATATAATAATAGCTATTCTGAAGAATGACGAAGCTAATATTTTTGCAGCCGTTTAAGTGATTTGTCAAATCGTCTTATCTGTTTCTTAATCTATTTTGCGCTTATAAAAATGAAATAAAATGGACGTATCTTCCTAAAACACTGAACGCAATGTTCCACTTAAACACAGACTTATTTTCCTCGCCCGAGATAAAGAAATCTGCAGATTCGTATACGGAGTGAGCATAAAGGCGAGCGGGCGGCTAAGACTTGGCATAGGGTATTGATCGCGGGTGGCTTGCTTGCCAGAAGCCCGAGGAGAGAGCCGTGTGCTCTCTCATCCGCGCGCGCGCGCACACATCCACATAGAGACGCGCGAGATGCCGTACGGCTTGGCGCGCGACTTCTCCTTCACCTGCGGGAGCAGAGCCGCCGCGCGCCGCGGCGCATCCTTGCGCGTCCTTGCACAGCCTTAGGCACACGGCGAGGGGGGGTCTCTGCGCGTCTAATCCGACGGAGAGCGAGCAAAGCGACCGCGTCAAAGCGCCTCTTTTGTGCCACTCTGAGGAAACTTGGCGCTCTCCTCTCTCGAGGCAGAAGCTCTCTCTCTCTCTCCGCGTACTTTCTGCGGAGAGCGCGAGGCTGCACCCGATGCTTTGACTTGTTGTGGCTGCGAGAGTTCCGAGGCCGGCGATCGTTCGCTGGGGAGCGACCGACTGATCTTTCTATTCCTGAGACGGCGAGTTTTTCTTTATTTCAGCCAATATTTACAGTTCCGCTTGTTGTTTGAGATTTATTTCCAGAAAAGAGATTCGATTGAATAGGCAATAAACAATTTTATTTTAATTAAAATTTAATTTATAAATTTAATTTAGAAATTACGATGTATAATATCGCTCTCAATAATATTCAATTGAATTTTCCTAAAGGCGCTCGAGACCGTCCAATAATTCAAAATGGATTCATTATGCAAAGAAGACGTAAGAACGCAGAACCGATCGGAGATAGCACCGCGGCCATTTCGATAATAGATTCCATTTAAGCGACGCGCTCTGCGGCTTTAAATCGCTTTCTCGGCGTGATTAATGACGCCAAAAAGAGACTGCGTCCTAAAATTTCCGCAAGCGATTCTCGCGAGTTTCCTCCTCTCGCCGCGCACACCTACGCACACACACACACCGTTGCGGATTATCTCGAAATCCCCTTTGGAATTCGCGCGGGGCCGATCAGCTCCTCTCTCTCTCTCTCTCTCTCTGTTAAGTCGATCGGCCCCCGATAATTGCGTATCCAATTGTCCGTCCGAACGCGCTGGTACTCCCGCTTTACAGCCGCGCCACGCACTGCATATACATACGCGCACGTAGGACCGTACTTTGCGGGGCGAGAAAGTGAGAGACGAGGAGCGTCGAGCGTCGAGCGAGAGAGAGAGAGAGAGAGAGAGTGAGCTCAAAGGTTCTTATCTTTATTGCCGAATTCCGCGTATCTTCGGCCCAGACGAGAAAAGGGGAGAAGGACGCTGGAAATGAGGACATTCCGCCTGCGGATTGGACCGCGGCCATTTACGCGGGGCAGCTCCCTCCCGCTCTCTCCCCCTTCTCGCTCCTTCCGCTTCCTCTCTCGTCGCGCCTGTATATTTTCGAGACCCTCTCGGCGCGCTTCCGTCGACGTGTGACAATTTTCGAGGCTGGCGAAAAAAAAAAAAAAAAAAGAAAAAATTTTTCATCGCGCCGGACGTGCGGCGTGCGTGCGTGCGCCGACGACGACGTCAGCCCCGATGCGCGCCCGGGAATAGAGAGCCCTGCGATCACGTCGCGCAACGTGACTTATAGGAGTGAAATTAAATTTTTCCGCTAAAATTGCCGGACTGATACTCGCGCGCGGCCGCCTGGATTTTATCGTGCGATTTGCATACTTTTATACCCGGCGGCCTCTGCAGCCGCGGGCTTACGTGTTTTAATTTTGAGCGCTCAATTTTCTACTTTACGGACGACACCTCGCGCGTGACGTCGTCTCGGGGTTCGGTTAAATGAACGTCGTGCTTTATAATTGAAAACATTTTAAAAATTCCTTTTTCTGCAATCGGACGAGCAATGAGAATTTCATTTACATGCAAAAATTTTCTTTATCCGGTCGTTTCATTTCGAATTGGTAAAAAACTCAAAAGAGCTCTTTAAGTTAATAAACTATTTCATTTAATTTATCCTTTAATAATATACAATTCTATACTTCGTAATTCGAGATTGAAATGAATTACTGTGTAAATCATTAATTATAAAGCTATTAATTTTGAACGCGCAATGAATTAATAGCTTATAATAATAAGTTACATGTAATCACCATAAAGATTTATTGTTTTTTCAAACAATAAATTCAAAAATTGATCATTTTATATTTCAATTGACAACGCCGAACTCAGCCAATATTTAAATTACAATATTGAAGCGTTTCTCCGCAAATGAAACTTTAATTCACGAGCATCGGCGAAAAACCGCAAACGTCACAATTTATTTTCCGAGCATGCATAAAACAACAAAATTAATATTGCAAAGGTCGCCTTGCGGTAAAACCAGCATAACGATGACAAACGAGAAGAATAAAGTGCTCCAACAACAGAAGCAAAACTCCATCCGCCTTTTCTCCCTCGCAATAAGCATAAAAAGAATCCAAATGCCCAGACGGTCGGAAAGAAAGCCCCCTTTATAAAATGCCTCGGACCGAGGAGTAAGAAATTATGCAAAGGCCGAGAGAGAGAGAGAGAGAGAGAGAGAGAGAGCTTAAAGGCGGAAACGAGCCGGTTTTTCCTCGAGAGATCCTCTCGAGAAAATGGAAATCCCTCGATTCTTAGGCCCTCCCCTCCTCTCTCCTTAGCCGCGGATCGGGGAGGGGAGCCTCGTGGTAAGGGGGAGCGTCGCGGGGTAAGGGTAAGACACGAGGGGTGGCAGCCGGTAGCCTAACGTCGGAGCCGCCGGAGCTGAAAGGGGAGGCGGGATATAACAAGATGGCCGGCGGACACCCACCGCCGTAAACCGAGGGGGGAAGCGACGTACGACGCTGGAAGAGGGGAAAGTAAGACATTTCTCCGCCGAGTGCTCTCGCCGCCGTCGCTGATGTGCCTCTCCCTTTTGACGCGTCGGATGAGACTTTTTTTTTTTCATTTCTTATTGTACGGATTTCTCGGGAGAGTTCGCGATTAAAGAAGAACTTGATGGAAATGTAATTTAATTATCGACGAGGTGTAAATTATTGCTTAGTTAAAAAGAGTTATTTGCTTTTAAGTTTATTGGTTATTATTATTAAAGGATGCAGACTTATTTAATGAAGCTAATTATTAAGAGTATATTAAAGTGAAAGACTAACGTTAGAGCTTTTCCATTCATCAGTTTTAGGTAAAATGTACTTTTCCAGGTTAGTAAGTTTTAAAAAGAACGTTCATATTTGATAAAGTCAGGTTTAGATATGGAGCATAAATAAAGGACGAAACTCAGCGGGCAGCGGCAAGAATTGTAAAAGTTTACCGAGAAGACCGCTGCATAATTTAGCGCTGAAGTGGGGCGCGAATAATCATGCATAAATAACTTGTTTTATAGTTCTCGACTATTCCGACGCTCTGTCCTGGCAGACAAGAGGAGGCGGAGGAGTCTTGCGGTCGAGCCAGGAGTAGTGCCGCGCTCTCCGCGTCTCTAAATTAACTACGGGATCTGTCTTGCTAATTATAAATCTCATTAATTTAACAGATCTGATCTCTTTCGTTTAAAACCTACATGGAACTCTAATCAATCCCGCGAGAAATAATTGACCGTTCATTTCTGGAATAAGTTCCATGAAAATTGCACGATATTGAAGGTGTCTATGGCCTCTTTCTGTACTGCGACAAGATCTATTACAAGTATTAATCAAATCAAGTATTAAGAGAGGAGCTGCATTTGATCTGAAAACAGTAGCATTAGCAGAGAGAGAGCATACGTGTAGTTGAAATGGGTTACATTGCAATATTAAACTAACGTAAGATAAGTGTTAAAACGAGTGCAGTTCTTTAGCCTAAATTAAAGATCGATAGGCGGTTATCGTTTTTGTTTTCATTAGTTCAGAATTCAAAGAACGTGGAGCCTGGATTTGAAAACCGACGCGGCGAATTTTAACGACGAAACTCGTCAATTACAAAGCCTTCATCGAGTGCATAATCATCAGGCTATTTATTTACCGTCGAAGCGCGATTAAATTTTATCGCCCTTACGCTTATAAAAGCCGATGTTGCAACAAATGAGCATAAAGTACACATCGGGGGGAGCGGCGTATAATATCTCGCGCGGTCCTCATAAAAAAGTTGGGGCGCGCCACCGCGAGCCGTATAACAACTTCAATTACGACGTCAGCGTATAAAGCGCGAGAAAGAAGTAAAGTGCGCGAGAGAGCGCGGCGTAATGGAAAAAGTGGGCTCCGATATCGCGGCGCGGCCGCGAGTAATGAACTTAGCTATCGCTGCTCGGGAAAACTCGACGGCGCGGCGATAAACGCCGGCATTTATCAGGACGCATTTTCCCGAGATATATCCCTAACCGGCTTATCCTGCTTTAATAATCACCCGAGAGCTGGTAATCCTTCGATGGTCTCTCTCTCTCTCTCTCTCTTTCTCTGCCGGGGGAATCGTATTAGCATGAAAACATAATTAGCCCGATGGGTGTAATGTACTCTGGGCCAAGAATGATTTGCGCGGGAGGGGAAAAAGTAGGTTTCAAGGGAAGAGGGCGGGGTGTCGATTGAGTGGGCATTAACGCTCAGACGTTCGATTATTCGTTGACACTTATCCTGGTATCGCCGCGGAATATATCGAGGCCGCGTTATTGGATTCACGTCAATGTAATTTTCATTGCTCTTATATGATCGCTCCCTTTATCTGTCCAGGCTGCCGTCTTATACTGTCGCCAGATACGCTACGCTACTCGTTTATGCGAGTTTGCATTTCAATTTACTGATTTTATCGTGCAGTATGACAGGTGTGAGATGACGAATAGAAAAAGTGAATAAATTAATTATTGATCTCTTCTTCTGAATAAATTAGTGAATTAAAGAGTTTTTTTTTAAATAATAATTACTTATAATATCCGCGCAGCAAAGCGCTTTTATTCAAAGACAAGTTATCGGCGGAGAAAAAAGTGGAAGCTGTTTCGCGATGGATTGTGTTTGCGCGTTTCCTATTCAATGAAATATTTCAAATTCAATCCGTATACAGCTTGGTTATTTCACTGAACGCGCGGCTCCGCAAAGCAATTATTCAAGCCTTTCAACAATAAACTGCCGAAAATCCATCCCCGCGTCGCGCGTTGACCGGGAGAAAAATCCTCTCGATCGAGGTCGAAAAAGAGCAGCGGCAATACTTTCCTTTCGAGTTCGAACGCAGAGGCGGCGTCGACCGAAACTATACAAATTAAAATCCCGCGGCACAATCGCATTCCTTGCATTCTGCTCCCCTATACCACTTTAGGTAGACGCATACGCGGGCAATAGGTGTACAGAGTATATAGCGGGCAAAGCGGCTGCGGGGGGAGAGGGAAAAGTTGCCGCCGCCGCCGCCGCCGCCGCTGCTGCTGCTGCTGCCCCGACAGAGAAACGAGAATAGTGTCGGTCTACGAGCTGAGTGGAGTTGGTGAGCAAATTGCTCAAAGTAATTAATCGCTTTTGCCGGGGTTGGGGTTAGCGTTTCCCGTCTCTCTCTCTCTCTCTCTCTCTCTCTATCTCTTTCTGCGATTCGCCCCCGCAGCGGCCCTCTTTTGAACGCCTCGCCAGTAACGTAGCCAGGTATTTCAGGTACTCCTACTTTGAGGTCGCCGTCGGGGTAGGAAGTTGCCGGACAAGTACGGCCCGGAAGTGGCTCTTTTGTCGGGACTATAGGCCTTTCTTCGGACTTTTTTCCGACCCGCGCGGAGAGTCTGTTTTGTTCGGATTTGAGAAGCTCGGGATGTCGTTGATCAAGTGGGATTCGCAATTGACGTGGGATTATATGACCGGGGTATAATTAAAAGTGCGATGTCAATGGTTTATTGATTGGGCCGAGTTTGCGGAGTAATTAGAGTAACGATGTTTATTTAGAAATTGTTTACTTGTTGCGAAGCGGCATTGCGAATTTTAAAGGATCAATATTGACACAGAATTAGAGATGTTTGATAAGATTGCCGAGGCGAGCAAAAATTCGATTAAACAATAATTTTTAGATTCTAATGCGGCGTCGAGCTCGACATCGGCAGCTTAAGGAATCAGACGCACACAATTCTCTTAGAGAGCCAGAAACACCTCCGCGCGAAGCGAACAGAAGTAGAGAGGCAGGAAGAATAAAATTGCAGAAGCTTTATTGGATTTGTTCACTTGTTGATTCTCCCCCCACGACCTGTTTTCCGCGCTTCGCGCAGCCGGCCAAAGTTTATTCGTGTCTCTTGAGATGCATCTCGTCAGGCTCACTGCAATTGATCTCCCTCCTCCTCGTCCTCCCCCCTCCTCCTCTCTCCACTGCCCGCTTCTCGATATATCGTTTGCGAATCGCAAATAGCAAGTTCGTAGACTCCTCTCAGCTGGAAATTTACGCTGGCGACGCGACGAAAGGGACGCCTGTCGAAGTAGTGCAAAACCTCCAAAGAGAGTGTTGATATAGATGTGACCCTTGTATATAAGTGTACACAGTCGGAAGTACGGCGGGAAGGCCGATGGCGAACTGCGCGCTGTACGGCGACATTGTGAAAGGGTGGTCGAAAAAAGTCGACGCGACACGTAGGAGGCTTGAGATTGGTCGTGCCGATTGTCAATGGTAAAGGATCAATATTTTTTCAGAAATTCTAGGGTATATTTGTCGGTTCGAGTAAATTATTTACTGATAAATCGTCAATATTATACCGAACCAAATTACACAAGGACATCATTAAACTGGCAAAATTTTACAATAAATATTCGTAAACGGGCACTATAAACACTATTTACCTTGTGCAAGCGCAATATAACCGCATCGAAAAATGCATCTTCGCCTTACATTCCTCCCCCGCCATGGCCTGCATAAAGCCGGCACAAAAGCGAGGGCACGTTTCGGGCTCGCAGTATACAGAATATCGGCAACGATTAAGATAGTGCAGGCGGGAGAGCGCGGCTGCTAAGTAACGATCGCGAGAGAGAGAGAGAGAGAGAGGCCACGCAAGTGATCGTAAAACGCGGCGTGAGAAAGGAAGCCGGTCGCGCGCGCGCGCTGCCCCGATATTTATGATGCACGGCGCGCCGGTATGCTGGCCGGCGGGGCGCGAGAATCCGCCGAGCCTGGGGCGTGTGTAAGCCTTCTTACGATCGATAGAGTGGCTTTCTCGCCTCCTCCGCGGAGGAGTCTTCTTCCCCTCTCCGACGGCGCGCCGCAAGAAAATACCCTCCCCCGCCCCCCCGGAAGTCCTTTTCGAGCCCTTTTTTATGAACGAATCGGTTTCGCGCGCTCGCTCCGGGAGCAGGCGTTTGCTCTTCGTTTGCCGACGTCGCTCGCCGCTGATGTTTGCTGACTAGCTGTTGTTTGGGCGCGATGGATGGCTGGTCTTCTTTGCTTTTCGCGAGAACTCTTTAGTTTCGCAGAGTTACGTAATAATTAATTGGAAAATCAATAAATAATCGACTAAAAACCTCAGCGAAATAAAATCAACTAAAACAATATCGAATAAAATGGTTTTGAGCGTAAAAAGATATCCTTTAAAAAATTCTTGTAAATACACGACCTTTATTGCATCCAGTAATAAAAATTATTGTTCTCGTAAAGGCCGGCTTTCTTTTTCAAGCAATTTTCTTATCAGGCAGAGGCTATTAAATTTCGACACGATCATCCTTGCCCCACGGACGCTAAAATACGAAATACCACCAAGGAAGATCTCGAAAAAGTAATTAAAAATAGCAAAAAGCCCGATGCCCCCTTTTTCTTCCAGCCTCGCCTTAACTCGTAATACATACCGGTAGCACTTTCCCGTCCCGAAACTCCGTCGTTCGAGCCGGTCCGCGCCGTCGGCGTTAATAAATTCCATTCAACTCCGGGGGCAATTAATCGCGGCCCATTCGAGCGCCGGTAAAATATGATTCAGAGACTAGGACTTGCTCGGGCCTCGCTATATACAGAGAAGCTCGCTCGGTAGCCGGTTATGTATTCCGTCCGGCGTCTCTCTCGGGCCGTGTAGAGCCCCGCGCGCTCGGCGGTGGGAGGATTTAGCGCAGCGGCCGCTGCCGCCGCCGCTGGGGTGGCTGTAAGAAGCAGAGAGCTGCTTCGCCCGGGACATAAGAACACTCGCCGAGGGACGAAGGAGAGGGGAGGAGGGCCGAGTTTAATACAGGCGGGCCCAGGCCGCCGGAGCTGACTCGGGGGGAAGTAAGTTGTATTGATCCCGGCCGGGGCGGCGGATGGAAAACTGAGGCAGGGTTAGTACGTGTTCTTAATCGCCAAGTGAGCGCGCCCCCGCCTCCTCCCTCTCCTTTTCTCCGGGGGGTGGCGGCTGCCGGCAGCTTCCCCGCAGCCAGCGCGATACTCCGCCGGAGGAAGCAGCCCCGACGGAATTGCAGCCCCCGCCCGCCCCCGCGCCTGACCCAAGCCGTCCTTGTTCTCCTTGCGGAGCGCCCGAGCTGCTGCTGCTGCTTCTGCTTCTGCTGTGTGTTCCTGCTGAGTCTTCTTTCCTTCGGCGAGCGCAAATACATATATATATATATACGAGCGAGCTGCAGCCGCTGCGTTTGCTTACAAGTTTCCAGCGCTTGTGTTTGGAAGTTTTGATTTCTATATGCGCCCGAGCGCGGCGCACGAATGTCGCTGCGCAACCAAGTTTGCCGCTGGACTTGGTACGAATTATTAATGAAAATGCATAAACTTAAGCGATGCGCGTTATTAAATAATATTAGATTTCCGAGGCTGGGATATTATATTTTAATGATCGAAATTAAAGGCCGGCATATTCGAAGGCATTTGTAATTAATAGTTCGGAGCTCGTTCGAGCGAGAAGCCGCGAGGGTCGCGCGAAACTTTTCGAACAATTGTTATAGATTGCTCCTTTGTCGATGCTTATCGCTTCGATGGATCCTCGGGGCTGCGGCAACCTTGACTTTAATCGAATAAAAGTCTGCGATGCCATTACTCGTGGAAAAAAGAAAATTGAACGTTACTACACAGCTTGAAATACAATTTAACGGAAAAAGAAAAAGCGATTTTCAATGGATTCTTATTTTCAATTCCCGCAGGGTGTTCTTTTTCAAGTCGTGGCAAAAACCAGCTTTTCCAGCTCTCTCGCGTCCGAGAGTAAAAACACTTGGAACTTTAGCAATTAGAAAATTCATCCTCTGATTGTTTCCGGAGTGTCGGGAACGCGGCGCCGCGGCATAAATTGATTTTAGCGGGCTTCCGAGCACACCTCCGAGCAAAACAGAAGGCGGATACTTTCTTGCTCGGTGTGCCGAGCGCGCTTAGTAAATTTACGAGATTGTATTCGAGCCTCGTCCTTTTTGTCCGGCCGACACCACCCCGGCTCCTTGTTAATTACTAACGAGATCCATCCGAGTGCAAAAAGCTCCTGCGTTTAATGGATTGAAAGTCGCTGTTTAGTTTTAGTATAAAGAAATATTAAATATTGGCTTGCAAGTGTATTAAAAATATATATTCCTTGGAATGTATGAAACTAAGATATTTAATGCTTGAGAGCAACATTATTTCACAGGAATTTTTATTATTGTCTCATATTTTACATTTATCACTTTACATTGTTGACTTCACGCGTAACTCTTTTTTCAGAATACAGATAATTTACAGTTTGCCCGTGGATTAGTCGTTACGCAATATTTCCATCTTGAGCTCCAAACGCAAGCGGAGTAAATTTAAAGTTTTCTACTTTGGCGCGCGGGAAAGTTCGGATAATGAGAATGAGAAAACATTTTGCCGTGCCGGCGAGGCATAAATCGACGGAGCATGAAATGCGCGTTGATGAGAAAGTGAGGAGGCGTGTAAAGACGCGGCGTGTAAACTCGGGGACGATTTGCCTTTTACGCGGCAATAAACTGCTCGAGCCAAGTATTCGCGACGGAAACGGCAAATTGTGCAATTCTCCCGCGTTTACGGCATTCGATTACGAAGAATGTACCGATTAAAGTGGACGACGCGGTCGCTCCCTGGCGCACTCGATAAGGCATATTCAAAATTATTATATTTATCGAGCCGCAAGGAGCCTTTTGTTTACAGGCTCGTGAAGGTTATGGGAGCCCGTCATCATTTATACGAGAAAAACTTTACTTAATACATTGGATTTTATGGGAGTGTAAAGGCGATGCATCGGAGGTAATATTCTTGTTATTTGAGGAAGCACGATGGCATCGAGAATATTTTTCTCGATCTAAATAGCTAAATAAGTCGAACTTTACTTCTGAAAGCTACTCCAAGTTTTCTTAGGTAAATCGGTAACTTTCCTCAGCAGGGGAAATAAATATAAGGAAAGCAATCCAGCCCGCCGCTTTGGGATTTAATCGAAAATCGCAGAAATCCCAGGGAACAAACGCGTTCGGCGGCAGTCGCGAAAGGGCAAACTGGGAATCTTAATTGTCCCGCGGAAATACGCTGCAGGATCTACGATACTCGGTAGGAAATGACGTCATCAGTCAGCGGCGAGTTAATGCAAGTGAGGGAGAGGCGCGCCGCGCGCGGGGAAAGAGCCCGGCGTTGTTTGCGCGTCGGCGGCGGGGGAGGGGAGTGAGAGAGAGAGAGAGAGACGGAGAGCGG
>UCOM01003518.1:0-17276 GCA_900474385.1 Ormyrus pomaceus | reverse complement strand
TATTTTTCACCCTAATTGAAAGACTGTCCTCGCATTACTGACGAGTATAGTAATTTTTCTAAACAATTTCTCTCCGTGTACATATTTATTCAAAGCACGTAATAAAAATATTTATTTCGATAGTGTAAAATGTTAAAATAAATAAATTTACCTTTATTGCGATTTAGATAATGGCAAATCTAAATTAACAGCTATAAAAAAAATACTCTTCCGTTAAAAATTGTCAATAAAGAAACAAAACGAACCAACGCGGACGCAAACCAGCCGCCAAATTCCCCGCGATCCTCAGTAAAATTGGCCAAATTCCACAAAAAGCATCTCCCACCGCCCGACGCCGACCAAAAACGCGCATATATATCCCTCATTCGCTCGCAGGCCGAAAAGCCGCCCCCGTTCCAACGGGACATATTTTTATCATACCGCAGCAGGCGGCTCCGTCTCTGTCCGGGGCGCTCTCGCGGCTCTCCCGCGCGTGCGGTTATCCTGATTACGCGTGTCATCGAGATTCGCGGTTTTCGGGCCGCGGCGGCCGTCGAGATTTCCGGGGCTGCCGCCGCTGCTGCGGCGGTCGAGGGGAAAAAAGAGCGCGCGTCCGAGAGAGAGAGAGAGGCGAGCGGCTTTTCGCGGCCTTTTAGCCTGATTTGCGGAAATCTCGCGCGCGACGACGTCCGTAATTCCGGGGCTCGAGCGCGCCGCTCCTGACCGTTGTGGGACAATTTTCTTGATTACTTCGAGGAAAAAGGGAGGGGAGGGGGCAGGCTCGAGTTGACCTGGAAAGGAGCGCGCGTGAAAATGTAACGGATGTTTATTTTTCTTCCTTTTTCCGTGAATCCTTTTCCACTTCGAAGAAGAGTTTTTGCGGCTAAAAACTAATTAAAGTTTCTTCTCGTACTGGTCAATTGAATTAAGCTTCTAGCAATTTTTCAAGTGTTTCAATTTTAAATGGTTACTTTTCTCACGGGAAATTATACAAAAGTGTATTACGGTGAACAAAAGGTGTTACTTATTTATCACCACTGAGCATTACAGTGTCTTAATTAAATTTTAAGCTAAAACTTTTTATTACTCTATAAGTCACTGATATATCTTATTCGGGATTAACCAAGAAGACGTCGTACTGATTGATTAATGGAAAACTAGGTTAATATACTAAAAATTGCAGAACGATAATTAATTCAGGGCTGAATTCTCTTTTAAAATTGCCGTCATATTTCTTTAACCCATTTAAATTGAATAAAACCACTCTAGAACATCTAGCACAGTCTATATTTATACACAGTCCGCCGCACGAGTGGAATTAACTTAAAAACACAACGAGAATAAATTCGCCCGTCATAAACCGATCCGTATTTCTCGCGCAGAAAAACAAAATGCTTACTAGAAAGGCTCTCGACGTAAAAACGGTTTCAAAACTTATCCATTGATATATGTCAACGAAAGCCCGACTGAAAATGTCTCTTTGGGGCGAAAAACGAACAATGAACCACTCGACGTCGCCAGTTAATTGCAAATCTCGCTAAGCAAACGAAAGATTTTTCGCGCTCCATCCAAATCCACCGAAAGAGCTGAGCAAAAACAGTGCACCTCTTTCAACCGTCCCGAAATTACAGGACCCGGACAGATGTCAAAACTGGCAGGTAATTTACCGAGCGACCGGGTCCTTGCTTTGTGCATTGCAAATGTTGCCGCGACGCCGTCGAAAATAGCGAGCGAGCGAGAGTCGAGTCAGTCACGTATCGCCGCGAATAAAGTGACTAAGCTCGAGTGCAAGCTCGAATATTTGACCCTTCGCGCGAACGTGGGTTTAAGGCTTTCCGCCGGGACGCGGATGCGTCGGGTAAAGCTTGAAAACGAAACAAAGCTTATACAGCGCATAATTCAGAATTATGCGCCGCATTCGTAATAGCGGATAAATTGTAATCAGCTTAGCTGTCTGGCTTGGAGGTAAACCGATGAGGATCGTAATTCAAGAGTAAATGCTTTATTTTCTTACAAACGATTAACTGATTTTGAAAATTTGACGATCGATAGCAGAATCGAAAATTCTAAAAGTATAAACTATAATTTAGCTCTTTTAAATTGCAGAATTGAGTTACGGGTTCAAATGATAGGATGCGATATTTTCACGCGTCAAAGAATCGCAAATGTTGCCTGGAATTATCTCTAGTTGAAACACACGTAGTTTCGATTTAAATTACCTTTTACGTCGATCATCGAATTAAATTATACCATTGATTTTCTCATTCCGTTTAAAGTGAAATTCAACTGCATCATTATTTTAATTCTCCGAATTAACGGCACTCATTAGACTCTCATATTTCGCTCCCTCTATAATTCACGACCCGGTCATCTCCTCCCTCCCATTCCCTTTCCACCCAAATCAAACATCCGACGAAACGCGAGGAGCGCAAAAACCCGACAATCGGCTCCAATCGGCGAAAAAGTGCAACAACGCGCCGGGGGAATTTTTTGCCGCTTAAAAGCGCGGCGCGCCTCCGGGAAAGAGAGCGGAAACGAATAGAGACAATTAGAATAGAACGAGCGGTGGAAAAGTTATTTTCCCACTCGCCAGTTAGCCAGAAAAGAGAGCTGCCGGGCCGAGATTATACCCTCCGCGCGGCGAAGAAAACCGATTAGCCAAAGAGGGAGAGAGAAAGATTCTCTCCTCTCTATTCGTTTTGCGCGCCAACTTGTGGCTTAACTTGAGAGACTTCGTTAATACTCGATTTCCCTGCGAGTAGCTCTTCTTCCCGGCCCTCCTTCGCGGCTCTCCCTCTTTTTGCCCGCTCGATTCCTTGTATTTATACACTTTCGCGTACTTCTGCCACTATGAATTCCACTCTGCAGCTTTTTCGCGTCGTTTAAGCGCGGATAAATTGCGCGGAGATGTCTCGTTTAAGGATGATGTCTTAACTTTTCAATTCGGTTAAAATACACTTTGGAATATCTTATTTCAATAAAAATAAACGTTATACTTTATGCATTGAATAGATAATTATAAAATATAGGTATAATAGAAGCCATAATCAGTTGACATACTGTAATTAATCATTTCATTGTAAATTTATCTTCTACTTGCAAACCAAATATTTGAGCAAAAACATATAATCCGGTCGAAAGCAGGCTTCAAAGAAAGAATCGAATTTTCAGGCAAATATTTCGGCTCCTCATTTCCTCTCCGCCGCTCATTTCCTTCTTTCGACTCTCCCTCTCTCTCTCATCCCAGGCGACCCTATTCTCCTTTCCATCCAAGAGCTCAAGCTTTTCGCTCGCAGCCGTACGAATCCTCTCCCTCCGCGGCAATCGTGTATCTCGCCTCGAATCATCGAAAAGAGGGGACCCCGAGCAAAAGAGAGCCGTTGATTCCCCTTTTTTCGCCGGGGGACCCCTAGATTTCCACCTTATATTCGCTCCTTTCCAATTTCCGCGCGACGGCGCATATTCAAACGTTCGAAAAGACATCGAGAGAGAGAGAGAGAGAGAGAGAGAACGCAATGCAAAATTCCCGGCCGTTCCGCTCGATTACCGCGAGGTAGAACAAACAGAAAACGGAGAGAGAGAGAGAGAGAGAAGCGAAAGCGGGGGGTCGGATCACGCGCTTTATTACTTTTGCCGGCGCGAAAATCGCGCTCGGCCGCGGATGGTACGAGTTACATTTATTGAGCTTACCGCTGAGCTTCCGCTCGATTGAACGTTTTCTCGATTCCCCGTTGTTTTCTTTGCCCCCTGCGCTCTTTCGTTCGCAATGTCTTTTTGCGCTCTCTAGTTGCTCTGTAGCTGATCGCCGCGCGGAGAATTGTGATTTAACGGAACGATTCCGAAAGAGTGCGAGCGCAATGCGCGTTGGGTTAGAGAGAGCTATTCCGCTAAAGAGCTTTTCGTTGGCTTTAGCTTCGAGGTTTACTTTAGTAATGTCGGCAATCTAAATTTCACGTTCACTATTTTACAAGTTGTGTAATAAAGTACGTATAAAATCTGATTAAAATTGCAATCATTATTCGCTTGTTGTTTACGTATAGTGATGAACTTTTTTAATAAAAGGACCTTCAATAAAATTCAATTTTACCGCTAAATTACGTTTATAAAGCTTCACCAATAAAATTACCTTAAAACCCAAAGGAAAAAGCAAATTCCGCCGTTCCCCCAAAACGCGTCAACATAATTCATCACTGACCGACCTCCTTCCACGCTTTAAACTCGGACAATTAGCCCCCTCTCGCAGCAGCAGCAGCGGCATCAGCGGCGGCTTAAAAGGAAGACACGGCCGAAAACGCGCGGGCAGATAAATAATCCACGGCATTATCCCGCGGCGACGACGGGGGACGCGCGAATAATAAATGCCGACACTCGCGCGCGCGCTCTCTCTGCCCATCAGCAAGATAAACTCAAAGAGAGAGAGAGAAGAGGATTAGCCCGGCACTCGTGAACCGGCCGCGCGCGGCGTACCGGGGAGAGAGCTTTGATGCGGCTCCTTGCCTCTTTTGCGCGACCAGGATCTGTACAAGGCCAAAGGCTCGACGAGCGTAACCTCCTCGAGTTTTCGGCAGCGGCTTCCGCTTATTTGCTTTCTTTGTCGTCCGACTCTCGGCCCACCCCGAAGCCCTTTATTTCGTCCTGAGCTTGCGAGTGTTTTTTTTTTTTTTTCGAAGAGAATGCCGGAATTAGGCCGAGAAATCGAGTTTTCATCCGATTGCGGATCGGCCCTTGCTTTCTTCTTTGATCGAGATACTTCTTTGCTTATTCGTTATACTGAGCTGTTTTTTAGAATTCTGAAGCACTTACTTTTATCTTCATCAGATATAAAAGTCTTGGTTTAATTAAAAGAATATAGCTTTTCCAGAGCAAATTAATGTAGCTTCCTCTATCTTTAATATTAGAAACCACAAAATACCGCGCATAAAGATAAAAGAAAACAGACTTCCCCGCGAGCGAATCTTATCCGTACCCGCCTCCACCGCAAAAGCCATAAAGTCCGAGAGCACAAATCCAAGGCACTCCGGAGTCAAATTACATCACAAAGCGAAAGGAATCGAAGTCGGGGTGCCATTCGTCAAGCGCGGCGCGGCAAATCCTTCGCGCCGCGGAATAAGGCCAATCCCTCGCGAGAGCCCGTATATTTCATATTTGCCTGCCGAGCATCTCTCCACTTCCGGAGCTCCTCTCCGCGGCGCGGGAAAAAAGCCTCGCGGGCGCGTCGTCAATTCCGCCGGGCAGTAGTCCATAATTCAGCGCGGATCCAATGAATTCTCTCTCCCATCGGGGAAAATTTTCCGGCGTGGAAGCTTACGGAGGCTCCTCGGCTGGAGAGGTAATCGCCTGGAACGAACGAAGCCATCGGTCCTCGCTGTTTATTAAAAACTTTCATTCGTCTGAGAGGGAGTTGAGTCGAAGGTTCCGGGGAAGTTTGCTCGGTTGACTTTCTCCAATTTCGAGGATCACTCGAGACTCCTTTGAATTAGAAAAATCGTCGTTTTTTGCATATTCGTAAGCTTCAACTTTAAAACAAAATGAAAAAAAAAAAAACAAATGCAGAATTCGCCCGGAAATCAGCGGAATTATCCTCGCAGATAAACCCGACAAGTGACTACCCCCGTAATTGGGAACGCGCGGCGACGCGGCCGCGCCAAATGAGTCAATTTGGTTATCAGAAAAACGTCATCGCAACAGCCTCGAACGTCGATCGATATATAAGCGCGGGAGTAACTTCGCCGGGCGTAGTCGCCGCTAAAATATGAATTCTTCATTTCGCGAAACTGCAGGCGCGCAACGCGCGCGGCTCTCTCGGCGGGCACTCAGTATTGACGTAAAAATTTATGTACACAGATATAAATCGAAACGGGGCTGAAAATATATCCTCTTTTTTCTCTCTCTCTCTCTCCCGCGGGCAGGTATACATAATATATTCTTTATTTCGCCCGAAAGAAGGCGACAAAACCGACGAGCGCGCCCGCGTTCTCCTCTTTCTTTCGTTCGCGGCCTAGATTATTTATTGCAAGACGTCTCGTCCGGTTTACGATTTTTCCCTATTCAAGCTGCGCTCAAACCCTACGACATATTTCGCACGTCCGCTCAACGTGTTCCAGCTCCCAATAAATCAACTTTATTCTTTCTATATTTTCTCTTCCCTCTTTTATTTATTTATTTTTTTTTTTTTTTTTGCCTCGTGTTTGTATGTTATAGCTTTTACCGTACTGAATGGAAATATCGCGAGAATCGCGGAACATTTGTTTTTAGCGGATATTTGGTACAAAGCCGGAAATTCCGCTTGATATGAAAGTGTGATATTAATAGCGACATTTTTTTTTTTTTTTTTTTTTTAACTCCAAGCTTTCCGAGATCAAAGTCCAGCAACTCGAATAAAACAAAACCATCCATCTCTAGCTCTTTGAAAGAAAAACCCTTATCGAGAGAAGCCAATATCTAGGCCAGAAAAAGCAACATTTTCCCGGCCGCAGTGCTAAATCTCCGAGAACCCGGGTGTCCGACTCCCGCGAAACGACATAGGCGATCGCTCGACAAATACATCTCCCGAACCGTCCGTTCCCCGACGCCTCGTCAGTTTTGCACCTTGTCGAACATACCCAAATTCCGACCATTCGCGCCATAGCACACGGAGGGCGGCGCGCCTTCATAACCCGATCGGCTCGAGGCCCCCTGCGGAATGTGGGCGCAAGTATGCGCGAAACACGGAAAGAGTCGGGGAAGCGAGCCGGAGAGACGTCGCGGACTTTAAGCCCGGGCGAGCGCGCAAAGGGTCAGATGCAAAGGAGCTCGTAAGGCGGACGCGCGGGCAAAGGCGGAATCGAAGCCCGCGCCGGCTTTTCGCCGTTCGTGCGTGGCGACGGTGACGGAAATCTTGAGAGTCCGACCCCCCCCCGACCGACGGCGGGGGAAATGCTTGGAATGGCGCGGGACGTTTGCTGCTATTGTTTTCTATTGCTTTTCCCGGGGACGCGGCGAGCTGCTTTTGTTGGAATTTTAAAAAGCCAATTTATAGTGCGGGTTTCGCGGGTTTTGTGTGGAGATTATTTTCTGCTCGAAAGTCTTGCAAATAAAGTGACAAGAATCAACATTTTTTTGGTAGGATGTCGGTATTTTTTTTTCTTTTTTTAATTTATTTATTTAATGTCGCGTCCTCCACATTGGGTATTAGCGACGCAAAGTACATACAAATTCTGATGTTTAGTCGAGACATTATTTTACATTTTATAACAGTGTATGGTAGTGTAATACATAATATAATTACGATATAATATAAACTTTTGATAATACCAGATACTTTACAGCTTATATGATGAGAGATTTTGAGTTAGTTCATATTTTGTTTCGCACGTTAATTTCGAAAGTTAATTTCGAGAATTTTGAAAATTCCTTTCGGTTCAATAAAATTACATTTCGAAAATAACAATAAATTTCCATTAGACTAAAATCAATTAAGCATTTCTTTATTTTATATATAGAAATTAAAAAAAAATAAGTATTAAATATAACTGAAAACTTTTGTACGACGACTACAATACTTAAGAAAGATACATTGATTTCCAATAATGAGCTTCTCGTACTTTCCATTACATTTTACCATCTCTCGCCGCCAATCACTTTCCAATCTCCCGGGGAGAAAAAGATCCAATTTTTTCCCTCCCCGAGCTTAATTCCATTTGAAACTGGAACAATAGCCCCCGCAGCAATCATTATTCAATAAACCGATGTACCTCCTTCGTCCCGTCGCTTTTTTCCGGTCTCCGCAAGCGGCCTTCGGAAGCGAGAGAGGACCCGGCCAATTCCCGGGGCAATTGTCTGAAGAACCTGGTCAGATCGCGTACACCGCCACCGAGACGCGCGTCCGTGAGAGCAACTAGCGGCTAACCGGCGCAATTTCCCCCGAAGAAAGAGCCGCTCCGACGGGGTTGCAGCCTCGGCCGAAAGTTTCGGCAATCGGCCCGCGAGTGAAAAATCTATGAACGGGAATCGATATAGTGTCTGGCGCGATGCTTGTCCGGGATTTTCTCCCTATTTCTCCCTCTCTCGCTTCCTTCTGTCTTTTTCTTCGGGCTTTGGCGGCGGGGAAAGAATGGCAGAAACGCAAACGTATTTTTAGAGAAAGAAAGCCGAGTTTCCGAAGGAATACACAAAGTAGCTGGGAGGGGCGAGGAAACGTCGCAGGAAATAACTTGGAATTCCTGTATGAATGTAGATCGAAACTATGCGACAGGTTCGAAGGCTACTTTGTTTATACTCTGAAAAATGTATTCCGTTCGTTCGTCGGTTTATTTAAATTTAACCGAGCAAGTATATACTTTTGCAATTTTTATTTAAAAATAAATTATGCAACTTTATTTCGGGAACGATTTGAAAATATTAAATTTCGAACTTTTGTATAAAGCGAGTTAGAAAAGTTTGCGAAAACCATTTGACCAGCAAATTGAAAATTCTTTATAAGCCATCAAATTTCTTATTGATCTCTTCAGCTCGGAAGTTTGGAAAAAAAAAGGGAATAAAATACTTTCTTTTTTGCTCGTTGAAGTTTCAGCGAACAAAGCCGTCCTCTTCAAAACTTTTTAAGTCTATTTATTTTGGAGAAGAAGGTTTGGACAATTTTAACGCCGTTTTCAAGTGCGTGAGAAAATAATATCCTTCCAAAGTCTGTCGGCGTGAAGAGGCTTGTAAAGCTAAAGAGTTATCACTTCAAAGCACCTTTATTAAAACATAGCATTTAAAGTATAACTTTTCCAATTCTAATGAATCAGATTTATAAAAAAAGCGTAGGTAACACGTGACTGCGTTGATAAAGAGATGGAGATAATGAACACTGGATCCATTGATTTCGCTTCCAATCAAAAGCGTTTACGATAAAAGCAGACACCTACGGTATCGCTAAAATACATATTGGAGTGATTCATTGAGCATCAGTTTGTCAGTCTGGTTCCAATTCCCAAATGGTCGAAACGTAAAAATGATTGGAATCAAAGTAAAATATCAGCATTTTTCTATATTAACTACTTTGTTACTCGCTGTTAAATGTAAGTAAAATATTCTTAATTAAATTGCACTTTGACGCGTAAATGCAAAATTATCATCTCTTACTTAAAACATTGTTTATCAGTTATATTAGTGGAAAAAAAATAAAACTTTAAATTTAACGCGCAATCTAATCGCGGGTGTATAGTCGACGCCTACTAAATGTCCTTCGCAGCTTCTCAATAACGCCGCCTGATAGAAACGAATAGAGACCTTATTTTCCCCCGAGCCGCCGAGATGTCGCAAAAATCGTCGGACCGCGCCGCGCGAAATGAAGGCGGCACGAGGGGGAAAATAGGAGCAAATACGGCTAAACGACCGTAACTCGCGACCGAAAAAAGAAAGGCACCGCGCGGCGGAGAATTAATGAAGCAAATTTAATTCAGCCGGAGAAAAGAGAACGAGGTCGCGAAATAAGCACAATGTGGTGTGTGCGGCGGACACAAAAAAAAAAAAGAAAGAAGTGTCCCAGTCCGGAGAAGTAGAATTCCTACTGTCGAGGGGCAAAATGCGAAAGAAAAACGGAACAAAAAGAGAATCGTTCAATCTCTCTCGACACGCAAGAGTTTTCGAATAATGGCGACAGCCCCGTTTAATTGGCGACGATTCAATTAATGCACTTCGCGAATATACAAACGAGGGCCGACGGAAGGAACAATTATTCCGCTCGTTTTAACGAGGTGTAAGCGCTGCTTTTTTTTTCTCTTTTTTGGTCGGTCGACGGTCGTTGGCTGTGATAACTTACAAATTCGAACGGGACAGAAGCGTATATGCATGGCTTGCCGCGATTGACTTTCATGCAGGAAACCTGAATTTTGTACTCGGGGATGTTCGACCGGCCAATAGATATGTTTCCTCTATCTATTCAAAATTTTCAACTTCATTTTCGATTTTACGAGGGGACTGTAAAATTTTGAAACAGGCCGCTTTTTATGGCAGAAAATCTGCATGGTCTTATGAAGAATGAAACTAAATCTTTTCGAACGGAAAGTGTGCATTAAAATGTAAAACATTTTTCTTTCGCCGGATTTTAAAGGCCGCATTTTACGAACATTATGTAAAACTAAGAGTATTAAGTTTAAGGGCGAAAACTAAGAGTATTAGGTTAAGGGCGAAACGATGTAATGCGACATAAAATACGTGTAAAACAAGCCATAAAAAGATGTCATATGTGTTCTGTCGTAAAAGCTCACTTTGAAGAAAAGTGCGAGAAAATTGCGAAAAATCTTGGCGGTCGCGCGAAAAATAACCCGACGTACCAACTAACCAAACCCATTCCCCCCTTTGACCTCTTTTCCTTCGTTTTATACAGACTATTTTTTTTTTTCTGAAAAAAAAAGCCATCTTCAGCCAAGTTCCCCACCGCGTCCAAGTCCCACGTAATCGCTGGCTCGAAAAATTGTGAATGTATAATTCCGCCATAAAAGTAAAAAATTTCACTATTCGCGCCGAAACAGCTTGGATCGGGCAAGATATTCCAAGTTTCAATCATTCTCCAAATCCCTATCGAACGACTGTAATAAAAAGTCTCGGCCGTTTTTCGAAGCATTGTTTAAATTACCCGTTATTTAAAAGTATCTTTTATAGGCGCTGAATTGGAAAAAAAAAATGTTATGTGACAGAATTTGGTAGTAATGCTTAAAAAAAGAAAAACTTTATAACTAATGAAAATCTTAAAAAAATAAAAATAAACCAAGTTAAAAAATTATACTTTAAACCCGTTTTGAAAATTGTCCTTATTACGCTGTAGATTTAAACCCAAAGCTTCCTCCGGGAGGAAGACAAAAAATTTTACAACGTAACATTATGCTGATATTAGGGCATTACATACCCATAAATCAGCAAACAAAAGCCATCGATATCCCGAGATTTACTCCCGGCATTCTCGAATCATTGCCGCGAGGCCCCGAATTCAAAAAGAAATCCATCACCGCCCGACGTCCGAAATTCGGTCGGCCAAATCCAGCAAAGTGGGACGTAACTGAGCCAGGTGTTTCCATTTGTGTGTTACAGGTACAAGCTTGTTCGCCGTGGCGGCTCACGAGTTCGGTCACTCGCTCGGCCTGGCGCACAGCTCGGTGCGCGGCGCCCTCATGTATCCCTGGTACCAGGGGATCACCGAGGATTACGAATTGCCCGAGGACGATAAGCACGGAATCCAGCAGATGTACGGTGAGTACTGGCCCGCTCGACGGGCCGACAGCCTCTTTTTTTTTCAGGTAGCCCTCTTTTCCTATGTATATACCCGTCGTGTACGCTGTCACTTGGCGCTGCTTTTTTTCTCGGACGTGATTCTCTCGCGGAGCTTGGGGATTTCAGCTGTTTGTTGTTGTTGCTGTTGTCGGGCGAACAGTCAATGCACTACTTAAATTATATAAAGTTTAGATTGTAAAAAGTGAAAACAAGCGATTGACGAAGCGCGTTCCGCGAAAACTTGTTCGACGCTTGAACGAGTCGAGAGAAAGTGAAACGGCGCTGAAAGCCGCGGTTCATCACTCTGAAATTAAACGCAGAAAGGGCGAAAAGGCAAGAGGGGAAAAAAGGAGCGGCACGGAAATTCGAAGGCACAGAAGCGCAAAAGAGGAGGAGGATAAAAGAAAAACGGAGAAACGAAGCGAAAAAACGAAAAGCCGAGGATGAAAGAAGGGCAGATAAATAACCTGGTATAAGCCGGCATAATGGGTATAATATACGGAAAGGCACGAAGAACAATAGTTCCAAGATATAGAGAAAGCTCGCTCGCCGGCGGTCGTCTCGTTATCTCTCGTCCCAAACGAAATTGGAGCCCGCGACCGAGGAAAAGAGAGGAAGTCCTCGTTTCCGGTTTGATCTCGGCTTCCGGTCCGTGGCTCGTATCTTCTCTCTTCTTCGTCCCTTCCTTTTGCTCTCTCTCTCTCTCTCTCTCTCTCTCTCTCTCTCTCCTGCCCTCCCTGCCGGCTCTCTTCCCCCTTTCCGATATCTCGTCCGCGCTTAGCTCTCTCTCCGCAGCCACAGAAGAAGGAGGGACAAAGGCGAGAACGCGAAAACTTCTCAAAGTGAAATTCCCCGCGTCGTTCGATGGACGCTCTCCGCTGCTTTTTTGATCTCTGTATTTGTGAATTGCGCTCTTTAACTTTTGCTTTAAGCGCCAGTTGGTACGTTCGATTTCGCGCTATTCAAATTAGGTGTCAGGTGCTTCGTACATTGATTTTTAATAGATATGTCAAAATATTTTTTATAGTTTCTTTTTTTTAATCTGTTAACGTTATAATAAGGATACATATATTTTTATTTAATATCGCATCTCCCAGTTTAGAAGGGTGAAACATGTATTTTGAACTTTAGGATTTTGGAATAATGAGCAGATTTGAATTCTTGAGCAATTTCATCTTGAAAGCTAGAGTCCGGCGTAAACGGTTGTGCTTACAAAAGAAACTTTATAAGATAACGGATGAAAGTTTTGCTCAACCAGAATATTGTTTAATTCTTTCAGTCGACTTTTCCGTCTATTTTATCTCATCTTCTCTTCAAATTCCAAAAACGTCATTGAAAACATCATGAATATTTAAAGAAACTTGTAATTCGATCTCAGTGCCACTCGGAGAAATGAAATGCCAACCCATAAAACTGCACTTCCGCGAGTACACACGATAAATGAAAAAAAATGAAGACCTGTTGCGCGAACGAAGCGCTTCGTCTCTCTCTCTCTCTCTCTCTCGCCGACCTCATCGGCCGTCTTTTCATCCGTCGGAATAATCCCGCGAGTGCGCGACTCCGAAATCCCGGGCAATTCGAGGCAAAGCAGGCATAAAGCAGCGCCATAACCGGGGGGCCGCGCCTCGCGCTTTATAGCGCTCATCTCGCATCGGGGCCACTACATACGTAAAAAGCCCCCGAGGTGCGCGTCGGCAGAATTACGAGGGCAATAATCCAAAAATACGGCAATACCCACCAATAATGGCTCTGCCCGGAAAAAGTTTCGACCCCCCCTCCCCTCTCTCCCACGGATGCTCAGCCGAACGGTTAAGGAAGCCTTCGACGCTGCAGAAACAGAGGGAGAGGGGGAGGGAGGGAGAGAGAGAGAGAAAGAAAAGCGGCGGAGGCGAAATGAAACGTGAATAAAACATAAAGAATGACCAGGCGGGGGGGAGGGGGGCCGTACCCCGCGGGACGCTCGCTGCAGAATGATTTAGTGCACTGCAGAGCTTCGCTCGACTCCCGCGAGGGCTGCCTCTGCACTTGGCCACTTCCGCCTCCGCTCCCTCCCTCCCTCCCTCTCTCTCCCTTTGTTATCTCGCACCTTCGACTGGTGGTATGGCTGCGGGGGGAGTAATACGCTGTTTGGCTCGCGCTAAAAATGCATCGAAAAATGCGCGCGCGAGCGCAGCGCACGAGAGGGGAGCGGAGAGAGAGAGAGAGATCTCGCGTCTCTCCGAGGAATAGTCTGTATACGCGAACCGAGTTCCGCGTCTTATTTTCTGCGCCCCCGCCGCCGCCGCCGCCGCTTTTTCCCTTTCCGCCGCGGGTGTATTGTGGGCCGCCGCGATGTAGAGGCCAGGTGAGGAGCGGCCACTTTTTGCCCGACGGATCGGATATGAGTTTCGTTATGAATACGTTTCCCCTGGAAATTGACCGAGCCCTTTTCTTTATTTCTGCCTTCTGGCTTCTCGGGGCTTTGCGGGGGAAAGAAATATTGCGCCGTGCTTTCGCGCAAGCTCGATAGCATTGTTACCCGAATTCTTTTTTTTTTTCGACTTTTTCAACTTTGGGGAGTTTTGAGTAAATCGTATCTTTCTTGCGTCTGGCTCTCAAAAATATTTTTATACATTTTTATTACAACAAAAGGGAGATTGCAACTTGGCTGTGCTGAATTTTACTTTGAATGAATAAAGAGCAACGTAATACGGTTTTACTCAAAATCTGTGTACAATTTTATTCAAAAAAAATCTCATCTTCTCTTATGCACGGTAAGAATGTAAAAGGTGTATAAAATCCTTCAAGGTATGCTTTTAATGCATTCTTAAACGAAATGCCCCTCTAGAAAGACTTTTTTATATCTTACTCTTCTGCTTTACTAGCAATTATTAATAAAAAAAGTTGGCGCTTTCAATTGTTCGTTTAATAAAAAGCTTTTATCTTTATTAAAAAAAGTCATTGTTATGAATTAAAAACGACTCGAAGCCAGCATTTTTTTGAACTAGTTTTGATTCAGCGTTACAATCAGCTGAACGAAGCAACTTTCGAACAAAGTAAGAATGAACATTAGCCATTAACTATGCGAACTTTAGGAATAATTCTAAACACCACGAATTCACCTTTTCGCACAATAGGAATTGAAATTCGGCGTCACGAAGCACCAACAAGATAATTGTAGAGCAGCTTGTCGTTCATTCGCCACATTTAACGCGATTGTGCTCTGATTTCCCAAAAATTAGAGTCGCGCGCAAATGGGCCCCCGTCGCTCTGTCGCGCGAAGGCACAATAACGCGCGAATCGAAATTCAATCAGATATTTCGAATTTCCACGTCGGCCGCGGCAAAATTCCAAAGTACGCCGGCACATGATTTGCGCGCAGAATACATTTATAGCCCTTTAAACAAGCCGTGCATTCAATTTCAACGGCGGGAACCGCAGCAACTGCTGCCGCGTTGAAATTTCACGGCACTAATGGAGCGCTCGATCATAAACTGCGCTAAATGAGAGGGAAACGAATCAATTTTGTCTTGATATGCACTTTTACAACACCGATCGTGTTTCAATTCGAATACTTTTGTGCGTCGCAAAGTGTCGTTGATTCATTGCTTCTGAATAAAAATTGAAATGATGAAAAAAGTTCAGCGGATGTGTATATAATGAAAATCGGCAAAGTTACTTAGCCTTGTAACTGTCGCGTTAAACTGTAAAACACGGCGATACATCCAAAACCGATACTGACTTTCCGATGCTGATTCTCGGCAAAGTGGACGATATTTTCGTTTATTTGCGCTTGGTCGTATTAATGGATTAAAATTTTCGAAAATAACATTTTAAAGCATTAGCAAATGTAACGGCTGTAAGTGGATAAATATAGAAATTCAATTAAAGGTGATTTACGCGGACGAGAATATATATCTCGGGTAACTCCCGTGACACTCTATACGAGTTTTTAATTACCGAACGTATCGAGCTTCGTTCAATAATATTGATCTCCTATACTATTAAAACAATACTCGTTCGCAGAGGACAATTGTATCCTAATAATAAGCTTCGGGGATTAAAAGTTTTAATTCAACGAAGAGCTTTTTATATATAGTGTACTACTTTCCGTCCGCCAAGTTTCCCACTTTTAAATTCCTTCTTCATTCCCAAAACAACGTTACCTACCGAAAGTAATCCTTTTTTCCCCTAAACCAACTGGATAAATTTTCTGAAAAGCTCTCGCGTAGAGCGAAATCTCCCCGGAAAAGAGTCCGCAGCGATCGAGGATCCAACTCCCGCCGGTGGCCGAAAGGATGTACTCCGAAATTGCACCGAGTAAGCCTTGCCGGCGAACGTCGGCGACTCCGTCGCGCTTCGTTTTCATTATCCCGCGAGCCGCTCGGCTAATTATTTAACCAGCAACCTTATCCCCGCCCGGTTCATTTTCTTTCTCTCCGTCGCGTACAGTATATATATATATTTACTATATTCCGGCTTTATAGGGTTAATGGCATAATTTAATTATGAAAACAGCCTGCCGGCCGCGGAGACGTAACGACAAAATTGGCAAATTGCTTTTTAAATTGCTCGCTGAATAATTGAAACCGAGCGGATTTTGGCTCTCGCGCCGGAGATGTAATATTTTTTTTTTTCTCGAGAGCGAGAGAGAGTTTTTAAGCGGTATTTTGGTCGCAGCGAATTTTTTATCGGCCGACGATGGATTTTAATTTCGAAAATTAAAACGGCGCCGTGGCGTCTTCGTACAAGCGTAAGTATATCGAATGCATAAATTTTACTTTACAATGGAACGATCTGATATGAAAAATGCTTCCTCTAGGAGGAAGCAAAAAAAACATTTTTATTCCACACCCGACGGAAAAACCCACTTTTTGTCCCTAATAAGCGGGGCGAAAGTAGCATATTTTTCCCGAAAACTAGTTTAGCGGGGCAAAAATAAATTTGGCGGGGCAAAAGTTAACTTTTTCCAAAAATTGTCAAAAATATCAAAATTTTCAAAAATTTCAAAACTTTCAAAATTTTCACAAATTTTCAGAATGCGAAGTTGTTTCGACCCCACTTTTCAGAACCAAAAAGTGGCCTTTCCGGTCGAGAGTGGAATAAAATACTATATGCAACACGAGGAAAAAGTAGATTTTTCTCTTGGGGTGATTATACTGCCCTTACGAGAATATTTTTCCCTCGGGTGATTACTGCCCTCGCTTTGCTCGGGCAGTAAACGCACCCTTGCGCAAAATATTCTCGTTCGGCCCGTAAACTCACCCGCGGGAAAAATCTTCTACTTTTGCCCCTTGTTGCATATTTTTTTTTAATTTGGTGCACTTATCAAGACTAAGAGATTGGTTTCCAGCTAATTTCTGCTTCGACTACTTCCATGGCACTTGAAGATTAAAAAAATGTATTTGATTCTTTACATTCTTCTTGATTTCTTTTCTCTCGTTGAGTACAATATAATAAGTAAAATGTGTGTGCTCGTTGATGCCATGTGTTATTATTAAAAGATACACTGGTATATACAATTTCATTACTTATGTCACTTGATAAATGTACAAGTGACTCACTCACTCACTCACTGTATTCAATATTTGTACGCAGGTTTTTCCTTGCTGAATAATTAACTACGAAAATTTAATGCCTATTTTTAATTGAATCTACAGGTTATTCTGGATTACTCAAAATACTTTTAAGATTTTCTTCTTTACAGCATAACTTTTAGTTGCAAGTTTCTGTAGATTATTCTACTTTTTTGAATGATGGTTTCTATTTATTGATTTCGTTTTGAACAAATAAATAGATAATGTCTCAGCCAACGAATGAAGTAAACAGTAGCAGCCGACGCGCGTACAGTGTTATATTACAGTACAGGTACCATAACATTAAGGTGCATTCTCATTGTTGAATCCTGACTGTCCTGACGCGTCATAGACGTCATATACTACGTATTTCGTAATACATTTCGTATTATGAATCAGAAAATTAAAAAAATTAACTGTTATTAATTTTTATGAAATTTCATTAAAAATTCGTTTTTTTTTTGTTTTATTATTTAAAAATTAAGAATTGAAATTTTTTCATTTTGACTC
>UCOM01003517.1:0-17333 GCA_900474385.1 Ormyrus pomaceus | reverse complement strand
TTGGTCACGCTGGTGAAGTGCTTGTTGCTGCTGGAGAACGGGGTGGAGATGCTCTTGCTCTGGGTGGAGACGGTGTGGAGGTTGCCGGCGCTGCGGTACACGTTCTCGGAGGTGGAGGTCAGAGCGGGGGCGGAGTAGCTGGCGGTGTAAGATGGGGCGGCGTAGCTTGCGGCGTAAGTTGGGGCGGCATAGCTGGCGTAAGCTGGGGCAGCATAGCTGGCGTATGCTGGAGCAGCGTAGCTGGATACGGCTGGCAGGATTCCGGCGTTGGCAACTGCGAGGACGCAGGCGAGAAGGGTGATCTGGAAAATTATCAATTTAGTAAAATTATGTGAGCGATTGTGAATGCTTTTGATAAATTAATATAATTATTTCGATTTTAATTGGAGTAATAACTAACAATATATGCAACGGTATAGATTTATTTGAAATGTGCTAATTATTTAAATTTGCAGCCTGTTTAGACTTAAAAATTTTTAGTTGAACAGATTGTTTACTAAATTATTTATAAAAATTTTTAATTTAAAAAAACGCGAGTGCAGTCGCTTTACAAAATTATATATATAAGTATTGTACCTTGGCGAACATGGCTGCTAAGGTTTGGGAGGTTGACTCGTACGTAGAAGAAGCTTCAAAGAGATCGAGTTGGTTACTCTACCGTTCTGGCAGGGTACAAAGTCTTTTATACCTCGCATTATGATTGCCGCGAAGATATTTAGGCAAAAGTGGGGGGCCTGCTTCAACGTAACAGAAACACTTTCCCTTAACTTTCGGACGCCTGTAACGACCTCATCGGTCACTTCGGTTACGTTGTTACTACATCCTTGACCTTGTCGAGCATTAGATATTCGAGATTCAGCTGCGATTGTTCTCATGAGCCTTTGTGAGAACTTGTAAGGCGTCTTTAAATCAGCCTATTATAATTATAAAGAGGTCTATTGGTCATTAACGTTTAGTAGTTATCGAAATGTATAGTATTTTTTCTATAAAAAATCTAGATAAATGTAATAGATTACTCTGTAATATATTTTAATATAATTTTAATAGATTATGTACATAAAAAATTTTACTACTTGGACTAATAATTCTTAAAAATGTTATGAATGTCAGTTTCAGAAGAGGAGATATACTAAAAATTAAATTTCTGTTATCAACTTTAACTGTAATAAATAATATTTTTTTAAATAAATGTCCAGGATGTAACTTAAACGTTATAAATATCGCCTCGCAGTTAATCTTATATGAATATTTAACTTATTATTCATTTTAGAATGTGGTAGCACGTATTACATAGTGTTTATATTTTTCCTTTATAAAAAAATTTTTAATCAATAACATTTGTGTACTGTTTTTGATAATTATCATCCTGTTTTAAAAAATCTAAATTTTACGTAAATGAAGAAAAAGAATCATACATAGATTTTGATAAGAGCTCGAGTTGCACAAAAAGAATGACAAGAAAGAAAACAGAGATCGAAAAGAGCAGAGTCGAGATTCCAATTCAATTTTTTAATAAATAAATCTCCATGGCAAATAATACTCGCTAACAACGGTTGCTCTCCTCTTGGCCCGCCGTACGCGAGATAGCCTAAGGTACCTCGCCCCGTGCCCCTTCAATTAATAATCACTTTTGTGATCGGGAAGGGGAAAAGGCGTCCCCGGACGATCCTTTGCGATCACCGTGACGAGGTCGATATAGAGGCAACTCATTTTCCTCTACGTTGGAGTCAACCTTTTCTAGCGCGATTTTTCCGCCAGTTCTCTTTTAAATTTCTTTCTTTTTCCTTCTTTCTCTCTATCTCTCTCTCTCTCTCCGTTTTCTCTCTTACAATCTTTATGTCTGTAACATGCAAATTCAAAATGAATCATTATACTTTTTGAATGTAAAAACTTTCATGAACTATTCAAGTTGCAGTATGTGTAATGTAGTTATACCCTCCTATGTTAATCTGTTTTATCTATTAATTCTATTAACAAATTTTATTTGTATCTCCGTTTTCACTTAAAATCATATGCAAATTAAAAATGACTTCGATCGAGCAGTTTGGCAAATAGATTGCAGTGCATAAAGTGCGAAGCATTGACAGATTTAGCTATCGCCGAATTTCAGAAAGAAATCTTGCATAATCCCATTCTACATTCGCACGATTTATTAATGGACTTCTTTATCTCTTGACACATCTCCTCTACATTTAAAAACTAGGCTGTGCAACTAGTTTATACCGCGAAGAAGGTTTCGTAAAGGTCTCTTATCGTTTCGCAGATCTCACTATTTACTTGTAAATTAGTTTTTAAGTTACATTTTATATTATTATATAAAAGTCCGAAATACTATATTAGAAAGAATAATTAAATTAAAAATTAATTTATTAATATTCTTTATTAATATTCTTTCGTTTATTAAATTCTCATTTATAAATATTCAGAACAAACGTTGTGAGTACAGATCTGCTTTAACTTTCAGTCATATTAATGTAGAGCAGAAGTTTATGTCAAGAAAAATAAAAACGCTTTATACTATATACATATATATTTCTTAACGTAGATATGAGAAATTCTGATAGTTGTAATAGAATTGTAATCTTTCATAATGCTTGACTATGCAGTATATAAATGATCGTCATAATTTTCTTTAGTCATTCAAGTAATAGTTGAAATAAAATAATGATTTATTTGCAGAATAAACGGCTATATAAAAAAAGATTTAAGTAACAGTTTTTATGTCTAACTTTTCTGGTCATAAGTAATGCATCAAATCAATGCAGAGTATATAGAACGTAAAACACCACTGGGTATCAACTGGGTAGAAGGTAAGCTTTGCTTCGACTCAGAAGATAATATATTATTTTAAAAAAAATTTCAAAAATTAATCAATATAATTTTTCTTTATTTCTTCTGCTCTGCTAATTAATAAACTTAAAGCAACACAACTCAGAGAATATGTGAAAAGAAAGATTTACGTTCGGTTTTAAAAACGTAATCATGCTATTGTTATAAAATATACATATTCTTTCGCATTATTAAATTTTGGGTTGTACCATTATTTTGATATCATTATTTATTTATTTCTTTGCAGTATTTATTATAAACACGTCTATTTCATAAGAATTTGAATAAAAAATTTTAGTATAATTGATGTACAAATTTTCTAGCTTTTGATTGAAAGATTTCACAATAAATTACTTAACACTTCAGGTGTCAATTAGTCCAAAGGAATATTTAACAAAACTATAATTCTTTTATTCTAAGAAACACATCTAATCGTTCAAATTCTTATGTGAACAGAAAAGGAAGGGATGAGCAAAAAGTAAAACAGCTTTTTATAATTGATGATCAGTCGTAAAACTAATTTATTAAGAATAAATAAATATACAGAAGGAGACGGAAGCATCTCGAATAATGTACAGAAGTTCAACCACTGGTCGAGCCAAGTTCGTCTTCGTCGTCATCGAACCGCGCCGTGATTTACCAGGCGTAGTTGATACCGACGGGGCTGCTGTAGCTCATGTGGGAGACAGCGACGGCCGGGGAGTAAGCAACTCCGAGGAGGCTGCTGCCGGTGTGGACGGCCGGGGCGGCGTGAGCGATCGGGGCCGAGTAGGCGGCGTGGGCAACGGGGGCAGAGTAGGCCACGGCGGGGGCGGCGGCGTACTTAGCGACGGCTGGGGCGGCGTAGCTGGTGGCGTAAGCCGGGGCGGCAGCGTAGCTGGCGTAGGCTACGGGGGCGGCGTGGGCGTAGACTCCGGGGTTGGAGACGGTGGTGATCTGCTTGTTGCTGCTGGAGAAGGGGGTGGCGATGCTCTTGCTCTGGGTGGAGACGGTGTGGAGGTTGCCGGCGCTGCGGTACACGTTCTCGGAGGTGGCGGTCAGGGCGGGGGCGGCATAGCTGGCGGTGTAGGCCGGGGCGGCGTAGCTGGCGGTGTAAGCGGGGGCGGCGTAGCTGGCGGCCAGAGCTGGGGCGGCGTAACCAGCGCTGTATCCCGGGAGGATGCCGGCGTTGGCGACTGCGAGAGCGCAAGCAAGAACTGCAATCTGGTGAGGAAAACAAGTACGTTAGGTGAAAGAGTAGAATATTTAAAGAAGACCTATTGTAAAATGCTGTTAGCTGGAACTATTCGTTTCAGAAAGTATTATTTTTTCATAAATATTATTTTGCTATAAAAAGACTGATAAATTATCTATTTTATTTATATTCTATTTGAAACTGAATAATTTTAAGCCGAAGGTACAAGAAATCCGCTATTAGAGAAAACCAAATGCCCAAGAGCCCTCGAATTACCTTGGCGAACATGGCTGCTGGCTTGTGAGGTTTAGCGGTTGCTACTTGTACTTGAGGAAGCTTCGAGTGTCTCGTAAGTCTGCCGAACCGTCTGCGTGCGATATCTTTTATACCTCTCGCGCGATACCGGGCGAGACCGAGCGACGCCCAAAGCGCACTCCCGCCAAAGTGGGGCGGGGTTCGCGTACTTTCCTCCGCGACAAAAGACGCGCCGCAACCTTGCCCCAGATTAAATCGCCCCGGAGGAACGGCGGGTTCGCACGGGCCCCGGGGGCGAAAAGCATAGTTGTCGCTGTACGCACTAGGCTAGCTGGGGGCACTTTCCTTCGCTGCCGGCTTTATGATTAATTGTCCTGGCGAAATGAGCGGCCGGTCGTGTGAGAGCACTGGACGGAAGGAATGTGTGATTGAATTTTTGCACGGCAGTCTTGATCTGTACAAATATTGATGTTAAAGCAAGGATGTGGTAATAGAAGAATGATTGATTTTGCCGATCTAAATGTACGAAAATGAACAGGGAGAAGAATGTTTAAGAAAAATTACTGTACTCGTCAGTAACTCGAGAATAGACTTTGAATTAGGGTAAAAAATTAAGAATCTGCTTTATATTAAAATTTAGTAATTTTTACTAAACTTTTAATAAAAATTGCTAAAAATATAACAAAAATTAGTATAAAGTATAATTTTCACTAACTCTGTCCTCGAGTTACTGAAAAGTATAGTAATTTTTCGTAAAACGTTTCTCTCCGTGAATGCTCTCTGGGCCAAACAACTTGTTTAAGGGTGATATCGTACGTGAAAGATGACCGTGTGCATAATAGTTCGTATAAGTTTTAATCTTATTTTGTACTTCTATTTGTGAGAAATGAACAAAAGATACGTATAAATTTAATTTACTATTGTGATTTTCATTTTAAGGGCTGGAACCCTTTTTTAATTATTTTAAAATAGTATGGTAGTTGTTAAAACAACACACTTGCCTACCAACGAATAATTTTCTGAATTCGTGGCTATACTTATAACTATATAATCTTTGCAAGTAATTTTCATTATAATTAAATATAATTTTAATAGTGGAGAAACGAACTTCCTTTATTAATCTTCCTTTATTATTCATATATAAATTAAATTTTTTCATTGTCGGCAAAGTATCATATTCAGCCGCATTAAGTGCGGTCTAGAAAGTAGTGAGAGTCACTTATTAAAACGTGATACTCAACACCTGTTCATATACTTGCAGTTTCATCGACCTCTTAAAAGATGAAAGATTTACAATATTAATTGAAGCTGAAGCTCATTTGAATGTAAAAAGATAGTTTTAATTAAAAGACAACTACAATTGCATAAGAATGTATATTTTTAGTATATGTAAATGATACTAAATTATAATAGCTCCTTAGGATAATTTTGAAAAGAAATCACTATTACGTCAAAATGCATATTCCAATTCTTACGCATTAAAAAATCTATAACACGTAAAAAATGTTTCGTAAGTGCATTAGTTATCTCACTAAAATGATAAATTAATAATCATGTATGTGTAAATGAAACCTGTTAATTTTCTCCAAATATTTTATTATTGAATGTGTTTACTAGGTAATTACAATTAGCATTTTTGTAAACTAAAAGTAATATTTAGCGAATGATATTTTATAAACAATACTATAAGAATTTCAGTGTATTATTTTAAAACTTTAAATCGATCCTCCAGTCTATTAATTTTTTGCCAAGACAGTTTAGTCTTCCGACCAAAATGACAATAGCTTCCGTCCAACCTCGGAAATTCCCACAAAAAACTCCACTTTACTCAAGCATATTTTAAACCAGAATTCTCCAATACAGCCCCGCTATCAGCAGCCAGTTCCAAGCGCAAAAACATCCTCGAACAATGCAAAAGTACGCAAATCAGTCGCTCTCTGCACGGAGCTGGGAACTTTTCGGGATTCGTCGCGCCGCCAGACAAAGGCTACGCGCGTTCGTCCTTTCCCTTTTCCTTAATTGCCCGAGAGATGCAGCCGGACGATTTGCCGGCACTCAAGGCGAGCCCTGCGAGTCTCCCGCGTTTCGCAACTTTGACCCCTTTTTTTCAAGGTGGGCCCCGGCAAAAAGGCGTCGCCCGCCTTCGGTTCTGGAAACGTAAGCTGCCCCGAGGGCAGAGACATTCACATGAGAGCCAGAACGATGCGTGTGTCGTTTTCTGCTCCACATGTCAATTTTCGTTAGACGCCCGCTGCGAGAGCCGCGATGGAAGGAAGGGAGGAGCCGGAGGTCGCGTTGTTTTGTTTTGGGTGCCGATTTCGAGGTGGATATACTCGTTTCGGGCTGAATTTAATTTTAGCATAAGATTTTAGAATTCTGTTAGGTAACGGAATTAAGATATTTATTAATCGCGATGTTACTTTAATCAAATTGACTTTTCTCACAATTACAAAATCTTTAATACAACATTAATTATCATTCTATGCCAATTTTATATTAAAAATGAATGCATGATTTATTTCAAGCTAGGCCTTTACTTTTGTTCAGATTTTCATCGCAGATAATTTTGAGTAATTTTGAGTCATTGAGGCATTGTAATCGGTTTCTTCGAGACTTTTATTGATCTTGAAACTGAAATACCGGTTCGAGACAAGTACTATATTGCATTCGGAAGAGTATTACTGGAAATTCTTACAAGCCCAAAAATTATATAATATCCTCTTGAGCTCGGAATAATATTACATACCGAGCAAATATTTACTGCCAACACAGAGCCAATAGTCGATTTTTACAATAAACATCTACGATAAAGATCTCAAGACCACATAAAATCCGATGGCTATTATGTCAGGGTTTCGATCCTTTCTCCTCGGCGTCGTTCCCTGGATCTGTCTCGTATGGTAAGCTGCTTTGATGCCAATCCCTCAATATCGCACGCAAGAAATATATATCCCGCTTAATTAGTCCGCAAATTTTTCTTTGTGCGAGCTCTTCTCGGGAGTAGCTTACTACTATATACGACATTTATTTTTACAGCGCGAAATCTAGAAGCTATTATGAGTGTAAGTTGAGGCTGAATCGTAAAATCAGAGATTGCCAGCTCGCGCAGCGCATTACATAATTGAATTCAATAATGCGTTCATTTTTTGTAATCGCCTTACATCCTTTCTTCACGAAAGTACGCACTTGCACTTCAAGGATGGTAGTATAAATTATACGTTCCTCGAGTGGGCTGACTTTTAAAAGAAATAGCTTTCTTTCTGTCTGGAAAATACCCTGAATTGATTAATAACTTTAAATTAAAGCGCATCAGAGGTTGAAATTACTTACATTTAAGAACAATTTACTTTACATCAGTTACAATTGAAATGATCGATTTATAAAATGATTTTTTTTTTATACATAAAAATAATTTTTATAAATGATCAGTTGAAAAATTTATTTTCAATTTATTAAAAAATACATTGAAGTATTCGAAAAATTTGTAATAAAATTAACACAATATAGTTCTGATAAATACAAGTCTTCAAAAAACCAAAATGATCCAAATGATACATTTAAAATTTTCTGCAATTTATAAATTCTTATTCAAACTCATTAGATTTCACAATCCTCTTACGCAATTCAACATTATTTAATTTTGGGCCGAAAACGTAGCTGTCCTTATAATATTATGTTTCCATCTGTTAACGTGCAGCGTCCAGACAGGCTTCAGGTCGACAAACTCGGCGCATTATGCAACATAGCCAACGGACTCGAAAATTGGCTTACACGCCCGTGGAAGAATGTTAATTCTTATATCGCGATCTAATTTCTTTGATCCACAGAGACAGGGGAAAAAATGATTTTGTAACAGTGCCCTGTCTTTTGTGCCGATCGAGAGAAAATACCGATTTTTTTAAGTGATAAGCAGTCGTGCGTATTTTTTTTTAGGTGCGGTGAAAAGTAAAAAGATTGGCCTAGGAGTATTTCTTGCTTTTGATCTTAATTAAGAAGCGTGCTTATTCGCGACGAAATCGCTATTCTGAAAATACCGGTTCGTCTTTGCATCTCGTCAGTTTATTTATATATTCTGATGATGATGTGGGCCCAAGGAAAGTTTGGAATGTCGATCTGATTGTATTTATTGATTTATTGATGCATTGGTTTATGGTAATCAATAAATAAAATTAGGGAAGTGAAAATCAAGATAATACTGAGAATAATATTTAGCGTATAAAACAAAGTTTAAGAAATTAAAAGACGAATGAATTTCAAGTCAGATGAAGTTAAAAATAACGGTGAAGATAAAAATGAAACATAATTAAAATGTGTGTGCGCAACGTTTGTGTTATAATGCAATTTATTGCCAAAATAAATTTCTTATTACGGCATCTTACTATCTCACTTTCTGGAATATTTCGTCGCAAATAAGATTAATCAATAATCAACGTAATATCACAAGGATTACATACATCCCATAAAAATTCATAAAAACTTTTCGCAAAATTCGGTTTTATATAATTTTATACGTAAAAATAATCGTTTGGAAATTTTTCTCAGCGGTAGCAATTTAAAACTGCTAAATTATTATGTTTTCTTTTACATACTGAGCAGATAACGTGAGCGCATACAATTAGCTTGTCTTCCGATTTCCCAAAATTATGCCTCAATCGTACTCGACTCCCGTCGAAAGAATTGAACGAGTACGCTTTTGCACTGCTCCAATTTCCTTGCGTCGTACGACACTGACCTTCAATTAAACCAGCTCCGACGCGCAAGTACATTTCCTCCCGCAGCAATAAACAAGCAAGCAGCCGGACGCGCTCGATTTTTCCGATCGGCCTCCGAGTCCTCTTGCGCAAGGAAGGAGGCTCGATCGGGCGAAAAGTCGCGAGGCGCGGTCGCGAAAAAATAAGAAAGGCTCTCTTGCGCAAGCGCGTTACACGTACGTACACGAGTATACCAGAGCAGATTGATCGTCGCTCGGGGGCTCGCGCGTGTGCGTTACGAGCCTCGGAAACCGGATGGCGAGAAATTCGGCAATCGGACTGCTTTCGGGTTAATAGAATCGTTGCGGCGCTCTATATGTGGGAGACTGGAGAGAGAGAGAGAATTCTGCATATGATTTCGGCTATTGTGCGACATGATGTATGGGAGTTCGAATAGATGAGTGTTAATAGGAGAGATTTATCTTGGAGTCGTTACGTTATTAGAAAGGAATCGGTTTCTCGTGGTTCTTGTTTTAGTTTCGGTAAAAGATTATTGATTTTGAATTTATAATGAAAGAGAGAGTTTTATATCTTCGGCGTGCGAGAAAATTAACAAATACCGAAGAACATGTAATCCAATAACTGTTCTAAGTGAAAATTAAAAGAGATTATGATTTATGAGACTATTTTTTTAAATCAAAAAGTTATGGTCAAGAAAAGTAATAATAAAATTAAATAATAAGGATCATTGTCGGTAATTTCAGTTTTCAATTGCTACCAACAATAATTAACTAATGGATTGTATCTTAATAAGCTAAATAGAACTAAAATAATCTGATTCAAACATTATTAGTAAAAAGATTTTATCCGTTGAAAGTATCAGTCTAATAGATTACTGCTGAATCATTCTATGTGTGTAGTCATTAAAATCTGATTACAACACAATCTAAATTCAAAGTATGTAATTACATCATTTATTATATCGGCCTGGACCTTTAATTCATGTACCGTCTTTTTCTTTTCAGAGGGGGTCAAAGACATGTAAATATTGTATTTAATATATATAAAAAATACAAAATAGTCGCTTTTGTTTCCATTTTTTTTATTTTTGGCTTTTTCTTTTTAATCAAAATAACAGTGCATATTAAATAGCGACGTAAATTAAATTAGTTAACAATAATCTTTTCGGAGACATTTCAGTGACCTTGAATGAAAAGCACCTTTTACGCACGTACGATTTTTTTAAAGAACATTATCAATTATAAAAATATACTTTAATAAAATAAACCGTAATAATATTTAAAATCTAATAAAATCTTCAATGAATAAATAAATAACGATGATATACATCGAGCACTTTCGTTTCAGAGCTATCACCTGAAACAAATAACAGTTTAATAATTAACATAATTATTGTCTCGTGCCTTAAGAAATATGTAATCATTTTTTTCTATTAAAAAGTTGAGTACACTCTACAAATTAAAAAGTTTAATTATAATAAATTATTTAACTTGCAGACTATCAAAAAACCTAAATACATAAACGCTATGCACGATTAACTAATTTTCGTTAATCAGTTTTATTGACAGTACCAAAAATAATAGTAAAAAGTAAACAGTAATATATGTATACATAAAAAAATGTATACATTAAAAAAATGACTACCTTTGAAAGCTTTTACATTTTCTTGGTATCACGTGGACTAGGGCTTTTCTCATCAGACGATGATTCTAATTCCATGGATAATTGTTTTCGAAGAGGGCTTGTTTTAGATTTCCTAAATTTATCGCAACGCTCTAAAACGATGCTACATGATCTTACTAACGTTTTAACTGATAGCGATGGCTTGCCTGATAACATTTTAAATATTACGAAATTAGTAATTATTTAATTATAAAATGAAGAAATACAATCGCATTAAAGGAGTTCAGAGTAACAAATATAATAGAATAGCAGAATGAAAAAACTCCAATATCAATATAATAAATTAGAAATACGCGTTAGTATTAAAAACGCTTTTTTGGTGTCCTTACCTTTTGAAGTACCAGCTTTGCTCACCTCCGGCTCACTTTTTGGTGAATTCTCAGATTGAGATCTTCTTCCTAAAGTAAAATTTTTAATTCATTACGTGAAAAATCTTTATTAAAATTATTAGTAAAAAATCACACTTGTAACGGGAGGCGAATTTCGTTCTACAGGAGTAAAACTTTTTGATCGACGTCTCGATTTTTTTACAGTGTCACTAATGGGCGATGCGAACATATCTAAAATCTCATTCATTGTTGGTAAGTCTGATGTAGGTGAGCTCTTTTCCTTAGGCGATGTAGGTGGGTGAAGCCTAGGTGGCATCCTCTCATTTATTTGATCTATACTTTTTGCTTCCGTGAATGTGAGATGTTTATGCAAGGCTAAAAATATTTTAACAAATTTTCAAGATTAGTTTCTTAAATTATTAATAAAATGGATATAAAATAATTTATTCAAATAAAAGGTATACATTGATTATAATTTTGGATTATTATAACAAAAAAGATTTTAATTTTTTATAAATTTTTTACATTTCAACTTAATTTTAATAAACTTGTTTTTTAAATTAAATGTTAAATGAAGAAAATAATACTAACAAGCCCATATATTTTATGAAAAAACAGACACGAGTTACAGGAAAATTTTAAATGTTGTAATAACACATTAAAAGAAGTTTTTGCTTATTTTGCTCTTAGATCGGTAACAGGTGGCTTTCACAGGTACATATTCCAAAGTACTTGTTCACTTACCATTCTTCAAGGTTAACTTGCCGCCAGACAGCGAGCCGTATGGCAGAGCACCGTTCGGAGTCAGGCCCTTCAGCTGCAGTACACTTTCACTCTCCTGTCTGCACAGAAAAATAAAATAACAAACGCAGAACTCGCGAAGATTTAGTGAAAGGAGTTCGGAAGAAATTGATTACTATTTATGTTATTTTACCTCAGAGTTGTGTAGACGCGAGCCATTTTTCCAATCGCTTTGATTTTGTTACGTATCACGTCTTTTCGACTATTTGTTAGGGGTTCTGAAATAAGATTAGTATCATAATTTATTAATTCAATCAAATATCGGTATTAAATTTTTATAATTATTATAATTATTATAATTAAAACAGTCTGTTTAAGAGAAAAAATACAATGAAAAATACTCTGATCGAGTTTTAGTGCGCAAATTTTTAATATAAATACTTACGTGTAGCAATTAAAAGCAAAATTTTCAGTATTTTATAAATACATAAATATATTTTGTTATATACATTATAAATACAATTCATTGAATTATAAAGCATTATGCAACGTACCTTCTTTAGACTTCTCAATATTAGAATTTTTTTCAAGTTCATCATCTGAACAAATGTTTAAAAGAGAAAGTAATATCGTAGTAACTGCAAGAAAAAATTTGTCGTTTTTGGTTAAAATGTGCATTTCTGATATAAATAATTAAGTTAATCTATCATATCATTACCTTTTTCACCAACAAATGGCAAAGACCAGTCGAAAACATTCATAAAATTTGGCAGCCAGTAAGGATGCGGCACCCAATTAAATTGTTTAACATTCAATACGTTGTCATTAAATTTTAAAATTGCTCCCTAAAAAATGAAAATAATATTAAAATAAATCCACCGATTTGTGACTTTTGTCGTTCAATAATAAATAATATTCTCGCCTTATTATTGTAAACATCTAGGTAATTTGGAGCACTGAAGAGCGTCATGAGCGAAGGGAATCCTCTCTTGGTTAGACGATACATTCTGTATCCTTCGTCTTGTGCTTCATGAGCTCTTATCAAGCACAATAAATTATTTCGTTCCAGGAAATCACAAGTGGCTGCGTAACTTAAAAAAGAAATGATTTTGTAATATTATTTAACATTGATGAGACTTCATTTCGTTAATAGTTACCTGAAAAAGAATGAACATCCTCGCGTTGAATTGTGCCGGTAATAATCACCCTTCTTCTCTTTTCCAAAATTCTCAGTTGGATCAGACCAAAGAATATCGCACAATGGACCGTGCGAAGGTGGCTCTTGAAATCGGTTTAACTAAAACAAATATCAGTTAGTTGATGTTAATTTTAACGTACATTAATTTAAAATTTTGAATCCAAACGGCCTATTGAATGTATATTAATTTATTTTTAAATAAGTTAAGAAATTTGTTTAAATAATGCCAATTTTTACCTTATTAATATCCTCTACGTAGTGAATTCCTGGCGATAAACCTCCATGAACGCAGAGAAATTGCTCGTTCATTATAGCCGCCAGCGGCAAACAATCAAATGCTTCCATGCAAGCATTGTAGATTTTTTCAGAGTATTTAATCTCACCTGGAATATAAAGTTCTTATTAAAATTATTTTAAACTGTCTAGACTAAAATACATGCATACACATATTATTTATTGAAGTATATAACACAATCGATAAATATGTAAAGACAAATTTGATTAATATTTATAGTGGCAAGTTAAAAAATAATAAAAATAAAATATTACTAACACTCTGTTTTAAATGTAAAGTATGTTGTAAGATGACGACATTCGTGGTTTCCTCTTAACAGGAAGAAATTATTTGGGAAACAGATTTTAAGAGACCACAAATATAAAACACACTGTGAAAAAAAAAGATTTTTTTTACTAAAATTTATTAAAAAAAAAATTTAATTTAATAAAACTTACCTCCATACTAAAACTACCTCTGTCGACATAATCTCCGAGGAAGAGATAACTTGTTGAAGTTGGTGAGCCACCGATTTCGAATAATTTCATCAAATCGTAAAACTGCCCGTGAATATCTCCGCAAACTAAAATTCATTAAATAAAACTATAGTAATTCTGTCATCTCAACCAATGTATTATAATCCCTGTAAAAATAAGTACCAGTAATTGGTTCGCCAACGCGAATTACATTTTTTTCTTTGCGAAAAATCTTAGCTCCTTCGTTTATTATTCGCAGAGCCGCTGAGTCTTCTAATCTGCCTTCGAGGATCAGGTGTTCCTTGAGTACTTCATGACGAGGCAAACCGTTTTTATCAAAAATATCAACTTCCTTTAATTTATATTTCGGTGGACACGGGACATCTAAATAAATAAAGCATTTTATTTCGCGAGAATAAAATTAAAATTTTTTTAATATAGTGGTTTCTTTAAGAAAACCATCTTTTGAAAACTTACCTTGCATAACTCTCTCACTGGATTTTTTCTCAGGAGATTGTATCAGCGCAATATTTAAGACGTCTTCCTCATATTGTTGTAAACTATCGTTCGGTGCTTCTGGTTTTTTTAGCGACAAAGATAAATCGAGAGTTTGAAAAGACTCCGTATTAATATCCCGAATCGATTCAGCTTCATTGTCTTCATCAGTAAGATGTTTATCATCAGCAGTCTTTGGTAAATCATACAAAAAAATAGAGTCTCTATGGTTTAAGATCTTTATTTCTGGCGAACGATCATCATCGCTTGAAACATCAATAGTTGCTTCATGTTTTGGTAGCACCAAATCAAGAAAAATGACGGAACTAAAATAATAAAAATAAATAACCGTTAATGACATAAAGTTATTCAGGAATTCGGATTTGCGTTGAAATTTTCTTATTTCATAAATTTCTAGTTTATCTATAAAAATAATTACGTCATGTTTTTCCTTCTTTCGAATAAAAATTAAAAAAGGTACAGCTGTTTGAAATTCTTGAAACGTCCCGAACATAATGAACATATTGTGTTCGTGCGTATATTATATTCTACGAAATTTGCATTGCGCTACTTTTATAATTTTTTTTTTTTTTTTATAAAGATATTTTCCTTTTAGAACGTTTTTTAACGCAGTGAGTGATTATTCGAACAATTTTTAGATGGAACCCGAAAGAACATTATTAGAGAAATTAAAGGTTTCAAAGATTTCTTTTAACTACATTAATTTTTAAAAAATTGTAATCCCGAATTTCGCCTTTTTATCGTCCGCGTTCATTCATCTCAACTAAATGCTACTACTAAAATTGTACTTACATTAAAACGAAAGCAAAAAGTAGTATATTAAAGAAATCGGTGAACTATCCACAGAATTTTCATACTTATCAACAGCTTCCTTGTCATCGCTGTCCAAGTCGATATCTTCTAACTTGTCAATGAGTTCGTTGGGCAATTCAAAATTGTTTATTTCGCTTTCCTGGTACGAATCTGCATCGCGAACAACATCCATGACCTCGTCGTGGTTCTCCTCATCTTCGGCGGTGCTGGTAGAGGCTTCTTCGTGACGCCGCCAGTGGCTGCTTTCCGCACTCGACTTCATCAACAGCACCGTCACCGACGAAACGTGGGTCTCCGGACTCAAGGGCAGTTCTCCTCCGGATTTCGGGGGCTCGTTGCTCGATGTCGAACTTACTTCGTTGCTGAAAAAAATTGGGTTTTAGATATTTGGTGACGGGTTTTTAACGGTTGCCTATAAGAAAATTTATAATAGTCTCCTACATTTTATTATAATAAACGTAAAAGTTGAGTTAAATTTTTTTTAATATTACCATTACATACTTCGTCGAAAAATAAACATTCGTATTTATTATAGAATTAATTATTTAATGTCTTCAAATATCGATTAATTATTAAATTAAAACAAATTTAAGTAGCATAATGGGCTAAAAATAATTCAAAATAATTCATTGTTTTGTATTTATTATACGCGATCACAGTTCTTATATTAACGGACATAAATTGAATTACGCAATATATGTGAAAATTATTACTTTTTCATAATAATTTTTGATTAATTTTAAAACGATTTTCTTCACAAAAGGATATTTTTACTAAAAAAATGTATCTACCTGCATGTATCTTCCGTTGGTTTATCCATTATAATCACCTGCTTACGTTGAAGATTTTCAAGCTTATACTGCTCGAAAACAAAATACTTTGTATACCCAGGATATGTTGCCGTTTCCGAACGTACCCCCAGAAATCAAAGCTATTAATGAGCCAATCATGTTTAATTTCTATTAAAAGACCGTTTCATCGAAAACTCAAATATTTCATTTTCAAATTTCATTTTAAAATTATTCTCAAATTTTGAATTGATTTAATAAAATTTTTAAACTATTATGTCGCTGCAGCGTCGTTATACTCTTCTGTAGAACTACTGTAAAAGGCGCCTCACATTTTTTTATCACGATAAAACTTAGAATCAATATTATAAAAATACAAAAAATTTTTATTATTATTTTAAACCTAAATCATAACTCCTCAATATGCCTATAATAATTCATTGTTTTATATTTGTTAAATTTAAAATAATCAACCAATATGTCTTCTCTTAATCCATTCGCTTTTGCAACATGTCATTATTATTTTTAATCAATTAATCAATTTAGGGAGGGTCACTTCTAATTCAGCGGGAAGTCAGCGCCATTGTCGATTTCCGTAACTAAAAAAGTAGAAGCTACATCACACACGTGTTTTGAAACAACTTAACCTAACTTTGCGGCGTCGGCTTTTTAGATGAACTACGTTTTGTTAAATATTTTAAAATGTTACTAAGAAGTTTGCAATCTTTTTGTGAAAGGCATGAGATTTATCAAGATAAATTTTCTTCTTTCATCAAACATACAGTAAGTATAGTTAAGTTTATAATTATCGAAAGACTGTTTAACGTAAATAAATGTATATTCTTTTCTAGGAATTATCAGAAGAAGATGAAATAGAAATTCTGGAATTATTATGTAGTTTTTTGATGGATCCAAAATATACAAAAGATGTAGCAGAATGTTTTCCTCAACTGTTACTTATTTTGTTAACTATGTCAATAAAAAATAATGAAAACTCAAAAACCAAATTGCATGATACTGATCTTGTTCATAGATTAAACTGTACAATCATAGGAAAGTTAATTTTAATACATCCAGATGTTCTAAAGTAAGTTTTTATTTACAGTATTTATAATAATACATATGTTATTACATGTTTACTTTTTAAATTTTAGTTTTGCATTACAATATTTCGAAACAAATCCTTCCCCGTTTGAAAGTCCAAATACAGAGACTGATGAATCTATAAAATCAAAAAAGCAGAAAACAAGTCAATCCCTTGTTGAAGTTTCAGATTATGAAATTGTAGAAGCATGTTATAACATTTTAAAGGCTTCACCTGATAACTTTAAGTACAAATGGAATTGGTCCAAATTTTATAAATATTTAAGAAGTAAGGACGATGGAGTAAAATGGTAATAAATTTAAATAATTTTATTATAATTAAATCATAAATTACAATTAAAAACTTTAAACTAAATTAAATATCTTGCAGGCTTGCAGTAAAATGTGTTGGTATAGTTTTAGAAATGTCTGAAGTATTGCAATCTAGTTGTGCTAGAAGCT
>UCOM01003516.1:0-17401 GCA_900474385.1 Ormyrus pomaceus | reverse complement strand
CACCCGATCGGCTCTCGATCTAACCTCAAAAAAAAAAAAAAAAAAAATCGAAGCCTCCTCCCGCACTCTCGCGGAAGTATAACGGGTCCACAGCCTCCGAGAAAAAGGGCGGCTACCCAGCGCATATCGTCCGAGTCCCCGCGGTGAAAATCGACACTCGTCAAACGGCCGACGGTCAATTTCCTTTACGTAACGGCTCGTCCGCGTCCGCGTGTGTATAGGTGTGCGAAGGCAAAAGACGCGCCGGATGTTTGCGCGAGGTCGCCCGTCGCGAATCGCGATCGACACAAAGAGCCGCCAGCGCGCAGTGCGGAAAAAATGTTCACGCCGAGCGCATTCGCGAGGCAAGTCGCTGTGGGCGGCTACGTTTTTTTTCTTCTTTTTTTTATTTTTTTAACCGTCCGAGTTTTTTTTAACTCGCCGATGAGCGAGATGATTTTTGGCGGAGGAAGCGCGGGGAGGCTTTTTGTAGATGCTGCTGTGACTCAGTTGTTAGCGCATTAGTATTTTTGCTCTGGTTCGAGTGTAGTTAAGAATGCACCGTATTCGGGCTTGAATTACTCATTTTTCTCGAGCCGCGTTACTTCATTTGTTTTATAAATATGTAAATAGTTTGGAATTAGCATTTGTATAAAAAAGAGGGCGAGGAGGATTTGCAAAGTGAATCTTAGGAAATAAACTTTCGAACCGAGACGTTGAAGGATCTTTTAAACGCATTTATACTTCGAATATCCCCGACATTGCGTAAGGCTCAAGCGGACCATTAAACTTTTTTAACTTATTTAAATATAAGTTTATTCAGAATCGATCGAGCGAGCGGAATTTAAAGTCGCCCGACGCGAACTCCCACGCGAACGGCCCACCATAGACAGCCTATCGCGAGAGCGATTTTACTTTTAAATTTCATAATTCGAAGGATAAGTCGCGATTGCACGCGTGTTTACAAATCAGTTTACGCTTATCCTGCGGGTCGATTGTGTGCGTCTGTTGTAAGGTAACTAGTTATTCGGAGTTTGATGGAGACCACTGAAGGCAACAAAAGGAGGAAGCCGCCTAACTTTTTCATGTTTTATTCTAGACATTTTACTAATTTATGTTACTGCACTTTTAATAAATGAATTACTTTGAATATTTATTATTTGTGTAATGAATTTATGTATAGAACAAAAAGCAGTTTTCAAAAATTTTTTAAACAAAATTATAGCACAATTCAAAAGAAACAGAAAAAATTAATGACGTTCACTTTTAGTCATTTTTTATGATTTTTATACTGACCGGTTGTCAATATTAGTGCAAAATAAAAGCAAATAATACGATGAGCATTTCTACGTTTTTGCACACAAAGTACAATATTTAATAGCTGGAAAAATTGAAATAAAGGCAAGCAAGACTGATATGCAGTCAATTTACGAAACGATTATTTGCATGCGCGGATAAATTTCGTTGCTGCGTTCTCCAGTTCCATTTGATTTGAAATATCAGTAATTGCACTGGCACTTCGATATTGTATTTCGATAAATGGAAATCCATTAATGCAATTTTTAAAAAAAAAAAACATGCCGTTCAGATGTTCGATGCGCTGCAAAATAAAAGGACAAAGTGGATGCAGAAATAAAAAGTAAAGCAGTGTTTTTTGCCTAAAAAATTCACTTTAATGTAAACTTCCGGCTTATGAACAAATTATAGAAAAATTTTCAAATGAAAATATAAAAAGCTTCGATTTCTTCTTCTAATACATTTTCGCTCTTGTTTTCCTTAAGGCTGCGGAGTTATGCGCTGCTTCTTTTAATCGGTTTGACAATGGAGACAAAATAGAACGCTTTGAAAAATTAAAAATTATATGCATATATAAAACGGAGCTTCTAAAGACTATACCATTAAGCGAAGGTAATAAATAATGAGTCGGATGTAAAAAAAATCACAAGAGTTATAATGTAAACGCTCTCACAGACGCTTGTTCGTATAAAAAAATACAGCATTTATTCACATTCTAGGTAACTCGTACTCTCGCAACTCGCAAACAATTTTCATCGTTTTCCTAACCTAAATGTCAACGAAAAATGACTTGGTCATTTTTGCACAACTAAAATATAAAAAAAAAAAAGAAGAGGAACGTCGTGCAATCATTCATCACAAAGTTTAACATCTTCGTCCTTCGCTTGCTATCTTAATAAATAAAGAATATCTTCTCCTTTTGCTCTCTGACTTTTGTTCAAAACATTTTTAACGAGAATCCATATTGCTTTTTGAAATTAAGTTTCGTAATTAGTCTAAATACTTAAAGGTAATTAAAATTGTTCGAATGCTATTTTTCATAAATCTAACTATACAACGAATTTTCGTTTAAAATTTTGACTACTTTCTTGCTTTTCCAACAATTGTCTAAATATGTTTTTTTTTAATTTTTAATTCACACCTTTATACAATTTCATCTTATTTATCAGTCAATAAATAGCATATTTTTAACAGGTGCTTAAAAACTCAAAAGTTACGGTTTTTAAACTACCGGAAATATATTGGATATTTGAGACGAAATAGGCTGATCATTTAAAGCTAAATACCAATTTTTTCCCATTTGACCGCAAGACACTTGTATTCCTACTGTTATTGAAATTTCTTTATTCAGAATTTTCGGCCTCAATGTCTCAACATTTCAGTCGCGTTCATTGTTATGCACAGCTAAACGAACCGCCTAAGTAACTCAAATTAAGGCATGAACCTGTCTGCTTATCTGTTACTTTCTATTTTGGTCGAAATTATTAGGAGTACAAATTAATTCGGTCCGTTTTTTTTTTGTTGTCAATAGATTAATCAAAGTATCGTTCATCCATAGTCATATGGAACATTTCCAAATATTATTTTACGACTTTTGCGACACTTGGCCGAGCGTTGTCAAGCAAAACAATAACTTTGTCACGTCTTCGCTCGTATTTCCGCCGTTTTTCTCGTAGCACACGGCTCAAACGAATCAATTGTAGCCTATACCGATCGTCCGTAATGGATTCTCCAGCTTGTAGCAGTTCATAATACACGATACACTTTTGGTCCCACCAGATACGCAGCATGATCTTCGAACCATAAATATTCGGCTTTGGTGTTGATGTTGATGTCGATGACAACGATTGACTGGGCATAGCGCAGTATTGCTTTCTCGTAGAGATTTGGAACGGCAACATTTTTCGTTTTTCATATTTTGACGTACAAGCACATATTTAGGTTCAGAGAGTCCAAAAAAGTAGTTGTTAAAAAATGTTCGTACAATATCCATTTTTCATCTCCAGTCACTATGCGATGTAAAAAATCTGTTCTTTTTTGTCATTGAATCAACTGCTCACAAGAAAAAAATCGTCTTTCAACGCCTTCAATTGCCTTGCTTTCGAATCATTCCGATGGATTTCAATCGTTCGGAAACTGCTTCTCGAGTCACTCCCAATGTATTTGCAAGCTCCTCTTGCATTTGAGCCGGATTTTCATCGAGTAATGCCTCCGATTCCTTGTTTTTTGACTTTCCAGAACAAGGCTTTTCCTCAACGCTGAAATCATCATTCTTGAAACATCGAAACCATTCCCTGTATGATTTATCAGTTGCAGCATTGTCATCATAAACTTCCACAAGCATTCGATGTGCTTCAGCTGCATTTTTCCTTCCAATTAAAGCAAAAACTAAAACCTCCCGCAAATGCTGGTTAGTTAATTCAAAATTCGACATCTTCATCACAGTAAAAATCAAGGGTTTTTATGAAACTCAAAGCGATATAAAATGAATGTTGTTAAAAGTTGTCTAATTTAATCTTTTTACCGAATCGGACCGAACTAATTTGTACTCCCAATACATATCAACACAGTTTAGACGATTAAAATGTCGTTCTATGCTCGTCATCGCCGAAAAATCCGAAGAAACGCGAGGGAAAATATTCCTTGAAATTTCAATATCTGATATGCACAATGCACGGTATTGTGTTCCTAAGGGATTTATTTTGAATAATATCATGATTATTTGTAATTCACTTCGAAACCTAGTAAGCTACTTTTTTTACTAGTAAATAATTAATTCTAAATAAACAATACGAAAATAGATGAATTTCCTAATCACCAGAACGCTTCTAATTGGCCCTCGAGAGTAAATCGACGATTCACGTCCGAAAGCCGGCCGAAGATGCTCAAACGCCGAGCCTTATGCATAAATACACTCGTTACTTGGCTCGAGAAACAGTTGAATAATTGACGCGAAAAAAATGATGAGAGAAAAGAAACGGAAAGTCTGGAAGAGGAGATGAGCGCGCCTTTCGATTATCGTTCGCTCGCCGTCGAGTGCTTCATTAACGTTCGCCCTAATATTCTCTCGCCGCGCACGTTCGACTCTTCTCTCTATCTCTCTCGAGTTCGTTCCCACTTAAAGGGTTGACGAAGAGAAGCGCGAAAGAGATGCGAAATTACCTCTCGACCTCGTTGTAAGCAAACGTCGGCTGCGGCGACGACACGCGACTTTTCGCCTATTTGACTTTGCCTACTTGACTCTTTTTCAAGATTTTCCTTTTCGACTCCCCCCCCCTCTCCCCCTCGCATGCGTGTCTCTTTAACTTGTTCGATACGTCGTTGCGTTTACATGCGCGTCTTAATGATCCTTCCTTTATTTTCAGCCTCTTGCTCGATTTTCTATCCGCTCTGGAATATTATGCTTACGAAGAAAACGAAAAAAAAGCAAAATAAAAATACTAATTGTCGGATACTTGCTTTTTTTTAATTATCGCATCGAGTTTTATTTAATCTTTATGTACAATCTTTATGTACTTTCTCTCTCTTCGCCACGTGATCGAAGCACAACGTCAGTCTGCGTTCGCGCGGTCCTTCGAGAGTACGTTAATAATTTCTAAGCGTGGAGAGTTTTCGCGATGCCTTTTAAGAGAGATGACTTTAACAAGGGAACGGCTGCACTAGAGAAAAGGTTTTATTGCGATTATATATATACATATATGTGTATATATACGTAAGAATATATACTAGGTTGGCATATTAGGTTCTGCCTTATTAACGAAGAGCTCCGACATCACCTTAAAAGGCATTATTTCGAGCGACTCGTACGCCTCTTAGCTAAATTGAACTAGTTATTGCAAAATCGTAAATACTACGTACGTGCCATCGGAAAAAGTTCCAGTACGCGCACCGTGTTTTTAAAAACAAAACGTAAACACGCGACGAAAAGCCGACGTGCTTGATAATTTCATTAAGAATTCAATCGCGAAGACACGAACACGCCGCTTGATTCGTCCGACGCGCCGTGCCTCCGCGTAAAAAATAAAATTCGACCGACGAAGGCTCAAAAATAGCCCTCGCGAACCGTCCGAGAAGACGCGTTAATACCGCGCGAACTCGAGTAGAGGCGGCGTGAAACTTTTCCCGATAACCGTCCCCCCCCGGTAAACGCGGCAAAACAGCGCAGCCTCCTATACAAAATCCATTTTGTACATCCGCTCTTACGCAGCACGTACTCGACAATCGTTTATACGTGCGCCAAGCTTAGGCAAACGAAGCCAATTCGTTGAACGCGCCGCTGCGCGAACGAGACTGACACGGTGCTTCGGTCCTTTGCTCTCTCTCTCTCTCTCTCTCTCTCTTCGACGTAAGATAGCAGCGCTTCTACCTGCGTGACATTAAAGAAAAGAAGAGCTGCGCTCCCGCCTCGGCTCGAAATAAGTCCGAGCTTATTCCGAGGCGAGGCGAAGCTGTACAATTATGCGCCTAGACCCAACGGACACCGGGGAAAGCGGTCGCTTCGCTCGAAAAGAGTCCCGTAGTATGCTGCGGTATCTCCGTGATTTATATCGGAGATAACGCAGCACAATGTCGGAATGTTTTCTGGGATACTTTTTTTTTTTTCTACCGAGTCCACAGGTGCGCGCACCGATTATCGTCCGAAAAAGCAACGTCGAGAAACTGCTCTTATCCGCCTCGGGGCGAAGCGAACTTTGGCTCTGATCATCGATAGCCCGAATCTCGATCGAGATAAGTAATTTTCCTAAATACTCGGTGCTTGTCGCTCGTAAAAAAATTGTTAAAGATTCTCGTTCGAAAAGTCGACGTTGCTCGTTCGGCGCGCGCACACACGCACACAGTACACACATCCTTGTATTAGCTTTTCGCGTCGCGTAACAATGATTATTGGCCGAGAGACGGTATACATAATTATCAGTTAATTAGCCGTATGATAAATAATTACATCGTACATGAAAAAAGAGATGGTCCGGCACGCGTGCAGTACAAAGATTGTTTCGCTTTTTATATAATCTAGAAACTCGTTCCATTCCGCCGAGACACCGAGAAGATATTGAAACGGAGAGAGGATGCCGCCGATCTCTGGGATCGGCGCTAAAAACCGAGAAAAACAGCAGGGCGCTCGTCCTTCACTCTCTCTCTCTCTCTCTCTCGCTCTCTCTCCTCTCTGCACTCGCGAGGTCCTCCTTCCCATCACTACGTCCGCACGAGCGTCAACTCAAGTGAACTCAAGAAGAAAAGATTTTATACAGAACCGAACTATAATACAATATTGAGGTACTTCTAGCACTCACAGCTCGTCCCGGGCTCGTCGTCCGCGAGCGGCGTGCACGTGAGATAGACCCAGACGCGCACACACAGACACACACATAGAGGCGCGCGAGCGAGCACAGTCGGCGGGCACACTCGTTAACCGCACTGGCACTGTTAGTACTTGACTTTGGCCTTGACTTCCTCGGCGACGCCGCCCCACTTGAGCTTGTAGATGCGCGAGCGCCACTGGATGAGCGGGTCCAGGACCGCCTGGGCGAAGAGGTAGGGCCTGGTGGTCTCGCTGAGCAGCCAGCCGACTACGAACTCGAAGACGTTGAAGGGCAGCGGCCCGTTCTGCACGACGCAGAGGAGCGTCCAGTCGAAGGTGAACCAGAGCAGGATGTGCGCGAGGTAGAAGAGGAGCGAGTCCCAGTCGAAGAGGACGCCCGCCGCCCAGGAGGCGCAGGCGCCCAGTATCAGGCACTCGCTCAGCGGCTCGAAGACGATCGTCGTCGGCAGCATGGCGACGCGCAGCTTCGCCCAGCGGCGCAGCCTCGCCTGGAACGACTGGAGCTCGCAGTGGCCCGAGTTCTGCATGGCCGGCTGCGAGCAGACGGTGATCTTCCAGCCGCGGTCCGTCAGCGACTTGGCGTAGAAGAAGTCCTCGGCGAGGTAGACGCCGAAGGTCTTGAGGCCGCCGACCTCCTCGAGCAGGGCCTTCTTTATGAGGGCGGACATGCCGGTGTGGCAGTTGATGCGCAGCAGGTCCGCCGCGAGGTACATGCGCGACTGCACCGTACCGAAGAAGATCTTCTCGTAGGCGGCGGCGAAGCCCTCGCGGTCGCAGGTGAAGGGCATCTGGTGGACCAGTCCGACGCGGTCCGTCATGTAGTTTACCATGTCGAGGAGGGTGTCCTCCTTCATGCGGATGCCGCTGTCGCTGATGAGGATGAGCTCGTGCTTCGAGGCCTCGTACGCCGGCTGCATGTTGTTGATCTTGGGATTGACGCCGACGCCCCGGCCGCCGACGAAGAGCTTCGACTCGACGCCCGGATACTTCTCCATGAGCTTGTGGACGAGCATCAGCACGGGGTCCTGCTCGTCCTCGATGCAGAACAGCAGCTCGTACACCGGGTAGTCCAGTTGGAAGAAGGTCTCGAGGTTGCTGAAGAGGTTCGGATCGACGCCCATGAGCGGCTTGATGATCGAGACGCCGGGCAGGGGGGTCTCGAAGGTCGGTACCTGATTCAGCTTCCGGTGCAGCTTCCAGCGGCCGGCGATCAGCGCTAGGACGTGGATTATCCACATGACCGCCCAGAAAAACATGAAGAAGACCGCGAACCCGTACAGGGTGTACACCACGGAGTTCATCTCTCCCTCTCTCTTTCTCTCTCTCTCTCTCTCTCTCTCTCACTCACTCAGTCTCTTGCAGTGTTTTTCTTGCAGAAATCAGCAGTCGCGGCGCCGTTTCAACCGGCCGGAGGGGTTATGTAGTCTCGTCTTGAGTTTGGCCGTCATGATCCCTACCTCCGGCAGCCTCGTCCGCATGCTGGGAGCAGCCGGCTCCCGGTGCCGCAGCGGATCGAGAGCGGCTCCGCCGGCGAAGCTTGGCAGCATCGGGCACGACGGCTGCTGCTACCTGCCGCGGCGCGCCGCGCCGGGCGATCAGCTAGGCCGCGGCATCCCGCCTCGGCGAATTCGCAGCTCGGCGGCCGCGGAAGCATCGAGAAGCGCCCCGCTGCCTCGGGCCCGAGCGCCGAGCGTCTACGCCGAGCTGCAGCGGCGGCAGGCGCGGAATCCGCCTTTGCTCATGCTACTCTGCTACTGTCGGTGTCGCGAGCCGTCTCCTCTCTTGGCAGCCAGGCGGTCCAACGGACGAGCGGAGCGTGAGAGAGGGAGCGAGAGAGAGAGAGAGAGAGAGAGGACGACGCCCGCCGAGAATTCGATGCAGCTTGATGTACTCCGCTGAGAGGCGTCGCGGCCCAGCATCAACGTGTAAGCCAGGCAGAGGCCGAACGGACGCGATGCTCGCGAGCACTGCTTGCTTGCTGGCTTGCTGCTACTGCTGCTGCTGCTGCTGCGACGTCTGCGCGCGCGCGCACACACACCACACACTCGGAGCACACGGCGTTTTTCACGGCAGTACGGGGGGGCAGCTTCGCTCGCCTTCTCTGCCCGTCCGTGACTAGTGGCAAGCTGCTGCCGCCACTGCTGCTGCTGCTGCCGGTCGATGAGGCTCCACCGTTCGCTTTCTTTCCGAACCGACCCACCACCGCAGGAGTCGAGAGAGAGAGAGAGAGAGAGAGAGAGAGATACGCTACCCGTCTCCCCACCACCGAGTGCGCACGGCGAACCCACGAGCCTGCACGGCGCAGGGACGCCAAATGCCGCCGCCGCCGCGTTCGCCACTCTCGCAAATTCCTATCGCTGATTCGAATCATGATTGCCGCCGCTGCACCCATCTGAGTTTCACCCTCTTTCCGGGTACTTTTTTATTTTTCAGCGCCGCGGGTTCTCCTCCCCTTTACCGAGGGCCTTCGGCACTGTGGACTCTCATTTGTTTTATCATTCATCATTAACTGAATTTATCACCTGTTGGACTTTTTTACGAGCGAAATCTAGCGGCTGCTTTCGGGTTTGAGGTTAAATTCCGGCCATTGTTGCGAATCTAGAAAGCAGTTCTCGAAAACTACTTTCACCAATTCGAGCGGCAAGTAGATTTTGTAAGGGGATTCCAACAAATTTTTGAATCATAAATCTGCATGCGTAAAACCCCTAGGAAAGTTTACCTTCGTTTAGATTCTACTTTCTAGTTACTTCACGAAAGTGAAACTGCTTATGTCACTGACGGCGTAACCTGCTGGTCACTGTAAAGTGCAAGCCCTGCACCGCAAGGTGTATTCGCAAAATTTTAATTCGCCCAGGTATCACGTTTAAACGTCCTTATTTAAATCAATTCTCGGCTCTGATTCAAATTAATTTAGCAAATCAATTTTTAAATGTACATTAAACGGGTGACTTCAGTCGTTATCAGAATTAATACAAGCGTTAAACGACTTTATCTACCCGAGTAGAAGCTTTGTATTTTTGAGCTATACTTTTTAAGCGTTTACGATACTCGTGATTTATCGACGCTTAAAAATATTGATAAACACTAATCCTTTTCTAAAAAACAGTCTCATTTAACAAATTTATTACAATAAACTATATATAATCTCGCAAGTGGAACGGGGGCTGACGCAAAGTCGAACGGTGACTCATAAATTCGTAAATTTGTAGTATTTCAGGTGAAAGGAAGGTTAATTAGAATATCAATGGTCGAAAGCAGCGGGACATTTGGCCTGTAATTAGGCTGTATAAGCGTAATGGGTTGTCGTTCAGCACCCTGCAGCAGGAATTGGCTCTTAGAACACCTGCATATTTTGGAATTTATAACGGGGCCATAACAAAATAATTTCGAATTTACGACTGGAAGATTTTATATCTCGGCAATGCATAAACTAATTAAGTAAGTATCAAGATAAATAAGATAAAATATTAATAAATTATATTTTTTGTTTAATAATATTTTGTTAATAGATGAATCACATTTGTGGAAAAATTTTGTTAATTAATCAAATTAAGTTAAAGTTTTAGAATAACTTTATATTTTCGTTCAACAACAACATAAGATCAATTTATCTTATTTTTTTGTATCATTCAGGTGGACGGTTATTCTACACACAAATTTTTTTGGAAGGTAAACAACTAACTCGAGTATGATAATAATTCCAAATGTTTCTTCATAGTACCTTATCCGATACTACTCTGACTAAGCACTATTAGAAAATATTAACCTGTTGATGGGATAAGTTATTTTATGTATAAGTTATTTTAAGGAGAATATTACCTAATTTTAATAAGTTGTATCAAATAAAATAAATAATGATAAAAATAAAATTGGAATTAAAAATAAAATTTTAGTCGGATACAATATTTTATCTTATTATTTAAAAGGCTTTAAAGAAAGATTCTATTTTTTAGACGAAAAGGGCAATAAAATTTTCAGGCCAAAAAAAGTTGCCTGGAATTTTCCCACTTTTCCGGCGGTGAGGCATTGGCGTGTAAGGCATTGCATTATTTCAAAATTTTTCATTAATTTTAAGGGTGAAATTCTAATTTAAGTAAGTTAAAAATGGGTTCTCTTTACTTTTCGAAGCAGATCATGAATTTACTTTAAAAAAATTGTAGCACTAGTTCCGATTGCTAATAAGTTTAAAATATTTCTTTTAATCTTACCGTCCCCAAGTGTATATAAAATAAGTGTAATGCCTTAATTAGTTTTTATTAAAAAGACTTTCGATCTGCTGCAGGCTAAAATTGTGTACTTTAACGTTTGCAGAGGCCGAGAAAGTAAATAAAATTGTGGCACTGATTTGGAAATCATTTGATTTCAAAATTATTCTATTGACATATTTCAGTTTGCGCGAAATTTGTTGTCAAATGTAATTTTTCGCTTTTTATAAAATAACTCTACCTAACTCGAAGCAAAGATTGTTTATGCCAGCTTACTAATTAGCTGCAATGGTAAACGTAATTGTGGCATTGATTTTTGAGAAAACTCTTATTGATTCTTTCGATTCGTTACTCCTTCCTACGACTTTTTGATGTATTGGAGAAACGCTACAATATACTGGTGTATTCCAACTTTTATCAGAACACGAAATCCGCCGTTTCAATATACTCGTAAAGAATATGAGAATTTTATGAATAAATAAATCGAAATCTCAGAAATTAATACAATTTATTTAATAAAATAATAATTTTAAAGAAATTATGAAAAAAAGGTTTTAATGCTGCATATTCAACTTTTTTAACAATCGTGGCAGTACCGAAATTTTGTAGTTTAAGTACATGTACTTATTAAATAATAATCTAGAATTTCGAAAAGAACTTTTGTTATCTTGCTTACATGGTTTCGTTTACAAACATGACACAATTTATAGAGTATGTTACGGATAAATGATGTGTGATGATAATATCTTTAATGCGCACAATAAACGTAACTATTATACGACTTTGAAACTAAAATATTTACATTTAATTAAATACTGTTATATATATTTTTTTATTTATTAAATCCTTTTAAGTGATAAGGTAACTTTAGAATTTAAAAAACAAAACGGATCTTAATTTTTTTGCTTAAAAGGTGCTTACTTATTTACATGTTTACGATACGAAATCGTTTAATTATAAAGGGAAAATATCTTTTAACTGATCGAGTACTTTTTCGGATGCATGAAATGTACACGGTGCATCTCTTAATTGCATCTGATGTATCCTAGAGCATCTAATCGTGGATTTTTACTTGTTTAACGATTATCTGAAAAATTTATACCGCTAAGGGTTAAAATGTGTTTCTGCAAAATGTAATTTTGCAGAAATAAAAGTCACATTATGTTATCGCAGCCGATTTACGTCATTGTTTATAATCTCAAGACACATCGCTTTTTTCGTGTATCAATTGAATTATCAATAATGAAATTAATTTATTTAAAAAACTTTTTTAATGAATTTAATTTAGAAAATTAAAAAAATTAACTTTACAAACTAACTTAAGAAGTATAACTGAGAAGACTACAAATTTGAATTTATTATCCCTGCATAAAATTCCAGCGGATCTCGAGGCATTCTCTAAGAATGCAAAACTGAATCTCACCCAACTATCGATTTCTCCTATACAGATACGTAAAAAGTAATAAAAGAAAAAAGGAAAAGCGCGCAGTCGACAAGTCAGAAAATCTCTCGTTGCGTCATCTCTCGACGGGCGTGACTTTCGAAGAGGAAGTGCACCTGGCCCGCTCTTGCTAGGTCACGTGCCTGAAAATATTATTTATCGCTCGCTTTCGAAAGAACGTGACGATCGGTGCTCGTGAGCGACGGACGCCTCCGGAAGTCCTGAAGAGGTCAGTGGCAGTGGCAGGACGCTCGTCGCAATTAAAATTTCGTACTTTGTCTGGCGCGGTAGACGCGAGACTCTCGAGTAGAGTTCTTTTTCGTACGTGCCGGTTTACAGTTTAGCTTCTTTGATTTTGTAGACTGGACGAATAACGAAATAAGTTGTTCTAATGCGCGGATTTATTGCAGAAAGATCAGTTGCAAAATCTTCTTGGCAGTTTTGCCAGACAGTCTTGAAGGCGTATAATAGTACTTTTTCAACACAAGGAAGAAAAATTTGATTCTCGGAAGAGGATGATTATCACCCTCGCCAAATAATCATATTTCTCACGAGTGTCGAACAATATTTTTCGATACAAGGGACGTAACAACGATTTTTCCCAACTCAGGCATGAAATAGCCCTCATTTCACCCTAGAAAGTAGCATAGAAAATCGACCATTTTAAGCGTTTGAGAAAATTTGTTATTCAAGCGGGGGAAAAATACGGAGACGAGTGCTGAAAACCTCACCCGAGCCTGAAATAGCTTTTCTTCCCGTGTAACACACCGTGTTATTTTTAACGAAGGCATGAAAAGCCCTCTTTTGGTGTCAGAAAATTGGATAGATGATCGTGCATTTCAAGTCGTGCACAGAAATCGTGAAAAATAGCTTGAAGCGGAGAAAAACGACTTTTGTCTCGGTAAGTCCCGCTTCCAGCGGAAAAGTCTTTTTTTCCGGTATGGTATTTGGAAAAAACCACATGAATTGAAGAAGTCTGGCTTATTTGCGAGACTTCTAAAGCTAAACCATAATTTTCGTACGCTTTTATTTTATACTTGGCGAAACTACCATTAGATCTCAACTAGATTTGACAAACTAGTTTTGAATCAGATTTATGCTATATTTACGCCAGACTCAAAATGTAAGATGGAAAATGAAAAGATACGGATACAGTTTCTGTCCTTACATTTTTGTCATATATTTTATTATCATGCATATACAATAAATTATTATTTTACTCAATTAAAATGACGCAACTGAATATAAAGCAAGATAAAAAAGGATCTTTCTTTTAGTTTTTTTAAAAGAGAAAATATTGTAATAGTAAAAATTTCAGAACTCCAGATTTCGCTAAATTTCAAAATTTTTTGGTTGTTCTCAAATCTGGATAAAATTGTGTAAGAAATATTGAAGGCTATGAATGGCGACTAAAAACATTAGTAAAGAGCAAAGATATTTTATGGATTTTAACTCATTACGGATAACTAAACATAAATAACGAGGCAGAATGTGATTTTGATTTGTAAAAAGTCTCGTTACACTCTGCGTTAACTTTATCTTCAAAAGACACAGTCAAAGGCACATCCGCAGGTGACAGTTGCGGATCTGCGAACAATAGGAAATTTAATATTAGAAGTGTCCGACAGACGGCTGGGTGGACAGCAAGACACCATGACGCGGGAAGAAGAAATATTACTGAGAAACCTTAAATAAGGAAGACACATCCCAACTTGAACTTACACCGGTCATCATACATTTCGATAAACTTTCTTAAATCGAACAACAGGTGGAGCATGGATTTTCTAATGAATCATAGCACTTCGACACTCCCTCAAGTCGAACTCTTAGACTAATCGACTTATCAGCTAACGATAAAATTCACCATCCTCGTCTCGAGGTCTTAGTTTTTATGTTTCTGTAATAATGTTTTTTAAAAGCAACAAAACATTTGTATTTACTGTATAATATTGATTCTATAGTAAACGATTATTATCTATTACGTACTTCATTAAATATTTAAAAAACAATATTACATTGTCTTGAATTTATAACATATTTTCACTGATTTAATAGAAGAATCACCCAGTATTCTTCAGTATGTTAATAAAGAATCGTACTAATAAATTTAAATATTTGTACGAATTATAACGTACTGCTAAGCAGAGAACTCCCTCGTTTCTATTAATTATTTTAAATATTTTTCTGTAATTTTTAGCATGTTATTATTCTTTATAATAATAATAAACAGTAGTAATGATAATAATAATAATAATAAAAAAAAAAATTCTATAGTAAAATTATTCTGTAAAGCCAGATTGAGTCATCTTATACGTATTAAAACTCGGAGGACTCAATAAAGCTAAAAATTAAATTTATAAATTATTGTAAGAATAGATTTTTGTTTATTTTAGCATTCAAATTTTACAAAAGATTCATTTACTACACATCATTATTTTTAATAATTCTTTTATTTTATTCATGAAGACTACATTTTTTAAGAAAGGATAAGAAAGATTAGTACACTGGTATATTCGGTCCGAAAAGTCATCGGTAGTTATAGTTTTAATTACAAAGCTAAATTGATGTGTCTTTTGCTTACTTGTGCGCATAACTATTAACTAACAAGTATCCCCATCTACCTACACGTATGATGTCTTTACCGTTACGTATAAATACAAGTGCGCCCAAAGTTTGACCACGTAAAACTTCTATCCCTACTTTTCCCGAATTCACACGAAATTCCGGTTATGAAAACCGACATTTTTTGCTAGTCTTCACATTGAGAGAATTTTTCATGAAAATTTACAATTAAATTTACCTGAAAAATTACGGTTACGAATCGTAAACGTAGGACATCACATGGTTTCGGTAGCTATTGATAAGCACTCTCTAAACATTACGCTCGTTACGGTAAAAATTTACAGAACTGTCACCGTAAAACTACCAGCACATATTAAAACAGCGGAAATGCATAAAAAATTATGCAGGTGGTATTAAAATTTAGATGATTACCTTAATATATTATTTCTTATTGAAATATACATATTATTACATTAATATATTATTCTATATATGATAAAAATTTTTAATGTGCGTAACTGTAAAATTTTACGTTATATTGAATAAATTTTCTTAAACGACTAATAAGTTTTAAGAAAAACACGTATCAAATTTCTTACAAAATTACCACGCCCCACGATTGCAGTGAATTTTACGGTAATTTTGATCGAAAAATTCTCTCAGTGCACTACTCGAAATGAAAGTGAGTAAGTTACTCCAGGAGTCCAGGGCTCTAAACTCTTCTATACAAGGGCTCGCTCGGGAGAGGTAGTTTTCTCTTATATAATCTTTTATAATTCTCTTAATTCTCTTAATTCTTTTATAATCTTTTCAATTATTGAAGGGACTTCAACAAAATGGAGGTAAAAGACAGAAAGTATAATAATATTCGCGACAAGGTTCTCAAGATCGAAATCGTTGCTCCTTTTTTCACTCTCCTTTAAAGCACGCCACCTCGTCTAGAAGGGCTAGACGTTCGGCGCAAGTACACAATATATTACAATCCTTTAAGACTTTCGGATAAAATTTTTGTAGTATACTCAATATACTCGATCGATCAATTATACATATAATCCATACCATCTACCGATCTAGTAGTATTCTATTGTATCATGAGTTGATCAGCAGAAACTATATAATATATTATATTACTTAAAGAATTTACCATTTTAAAATTAAATATTCTATTAACTTCTCGTTCATTTTTCTCAATGTACAGAATTTTATTGGAAATATTATTTAAAAAATATTGTCGAAAAAAAGTTAAAATCTTCTGAAAATCTTTTGTGTTATATGCGTTTTAAATAATATTTACAAAAAATATAGCAATTATTGATACAAATTCAATGACTAGACTCATGTACTGTAGAATATTTGTTAAGTCAATTCCATTATTAACATCTTTACACCCGTTGACTGTCATACTTACAGATATTATCTAATAAGTCCACAAGCTTTGTAAATAAATAAAATATTTTAATTATCACTTTGCCATGTTTCAAAAGTTTTGTCTGTTGAAGTACTGTGTATTTTATACTTTAAATGTATCATTTTCTAGCAACAAATACATACCTGAATATATGTATAACAATATAATAATTAGCTAAAATTAAAAGTCAAAGAGATAAAATCAGTGTTAAATTATTTTTGACAATAAAATTTATTAATATTAATTTCTGTATTATTATTTTAAATACTTAAATAACTTATTTAAATAAAATCAAGTACTGAAGAAGATTATGTAAAAGAAGCAAAAAACGAAATTAATGAAACCAAGAAGGTTATTTACAATTATAACACAATAAAAAAAAATGTACGTAAAATTAATTTAACAAAATACGAAATAATAGAAGATCCGAATATAGCTATAAATCAAATAATTGATGAAATTCAAAATTGCTTAGAAAAATCAAAATGCGAAAAAACAACACGAAGAAAAAAACACAAAAATATAGCTAGAAAAAGCTGGATTTCAAAGGAAATAATCAAATCATGTGAAAAGAAAGAATCTTTGTATAAAGAACTAAAAAAAGACCTAAAAAATGAAATGATGAAGAAAAAATATAAAAACTATGCTAAAATATTAGATAAGATAATACAAGATGCAAAAATCAACTATGATAAAAAAACTGGTTGAATAAAACTGTAACAATGCAAGAAGTTTATGGACAGTTGTCAACTCAATGTTAGGCAATACAATAAAAAAAGGAAAGTGTTAGTGAAAATGGGGGAGTCGATAAAATTAGTTCTGAAACACCAAAAATAATGTCAAGTCAAATAAGTGAAACTTTGGCAAAAATTTTTAATAAATGTATGGAAAACTCTATACGACCAGATGCTCTAAAAGTTGCTGAAGTAAATAAACAATTAACAAACAATTAAAAAAATGCTAACAGAAAAGCTATGGAAAAAATTGTAAATTGCGTAAACAGTAGTTTGTAAGCATTGTTATTCCTAGAAAATTTCATAGCAATTGACAATTTAATTTAAGAATTATAAGCTTTTTTAAAAAAAACACGTTTTTATTAAAAACAAAAGAACTATAAGAGCTAGTGCAACTTTTTTTCTCTGAAATTATAGATATTTTTATGCTCTTCAAATTGGCCTTTATTCGATTGA